>APFE031236155.1:0-30163 GCA_000404065.3 Pinus taeda | reverse complement strand
CAAGAAGTCGACCTAGGGACAACCCCTTTCAGTACTTTGAAGCTTGCATGCCTCAATGGCAAGTTTCTCACTTTCGGTGACAGGTTTACATCAATGGCCTTTGACCGAGAGATTTTGCGTGGTGTTCGATGCCAAGTCCCTTTTTCCCACCACGAGAATTGTACTGTAGTACCTTGAAGGTCATTGTCATTATTGGTGATTCCTCTCGCGCCTGTTAACAACTTACATCATTGGCAGGTAATCAGGCGATGTCTTTCCATGTTTGACTCGAGAACATCTTTCACATGGATCGACTTGTACTCCGATGTGAAGATGAATGAGTTTTGAAAGACCCAGGAATCTAGTTTCATCCATCCAGGCTGCGATATATTCAGGAAATATAAAGCATCAAATTGTACATCATTTGCCGAACCAAAATGATCATCCAATCAAAAGGATGATGACTCCGTCCGAATCATCAGTCTGCTACACAGACGGTTGTCTGTCCTATGTACATGAAAATGAATTTATAAAGCTGAGCATGGGAATGCCCGCCTGAGCTAGGTCATAAAAAATATTATGAAGATAATGTATTGTATTGTATCTTATTACAGGTCACCTTCCAGCTCGAAAAAACTTCGGATCCTCATGATAAAGCATTTCACCCGACATTAAAAGATTAACGACCTCATGCTTTAGGGGGCAACTGTTATAGACATTTTTGGGCATTGCAACCCCAATCATAATTGTCCATAAACCAAGGGCTCCTAAGTCCCTAAAAGTGTTGCTTCACACCCTAAAAGAACGAGGTCAGCTGATTACATCATCTCCCATAAGTTCTCCACAGAAAATTGCTCAGAACTGGTCAAAACTAGACCATACAGAATGCCCAGTGCAGAGGGTGCGATGCATCTCACTTTCTCAGTGTAAAGGGTGTGATGCATACTAGAAAACCCTTCTGTAGGGTGCGATGGGCGAGAATGGACAAATGGCAGAGACGGTTTGCGAGGTGGAGGATCATAGAATCTTCCAGAAACTTCTCCTCTGACACTTGCCTCTCTGAATTCGCCCATGGATGAGTAAGAGATCATCAATCTCCAAGTGGAATCAAGAACTATCAGAGAGAGGACACTAATCAAAATCCCAGAAGCTGACTCACCCCCCTACAATCATATATATATGGATCCCTCATCACAAAGATCTAGAGGCTGGAATCTTGTATCTTGTAAGGAAATGTTGTTGGTTTCCTGGAGCAACATCATAGTGTTGGGTGATCTAAGCTTTACATGAGGTGAAGAAGGGCTTTCTTGCTGGAGGATGATGCTGGGTCAGAAGAATTGGTTGTAATCCTCTTTGCTATTCTTGATATTAATAAAGCTATTCAAGTTTTCCTCCACATTCTTGTATGTTTGATGATATATGCATTTGTGTAGTCAATACATATCTGGTCCTGTATTGCTTATGATTGTAGATCTCTGTTCTTCGATAGTATTATGCTGCTTTGATTTCGCAGGTGCTCTTTGAAGCTGGGTAGACGAAGAAGAAGTGGCAAAGATCTATCAGAAAGGAGAGGAACCAAGCGCAAGACTCAGGTTGGTGTCCTTTGTTCCCCTCTTATCTACTTCTCATAAAGGAAAACGAAAGTAGTTTTAGTTTGATTGTTTCTAAGATAGCTACCAGTCTTAGTGGGACTAGTAGCTCCGAGTGGACACTAGATTTCCCGATAACACCCAGCAAATATTTTTCTCCCTTGCATTATTAGGAACACACATATTGAATAGACAAATGATCTCGTTGGTAACTAGATGCTACATCTTTAAGAAAATCCAGTGGGTATTCAAAGTCTCAGAGATTATTGAGAACTTATTAGGGTTCTAGAGTGATCCAAGCCCTCCCGAGGCTCCACGAGCAGAGATAGCTTGCGCTTCGCTTTTATTCCAAAATTTTTTACTTGCTTGGAGGAAAGTTATATCCTTCATTTTGGTCTCCTGGATGAGGAGGATATCCGGGGCTTCCAATCTTGTTAAAATTTTCATTGCTTCTTCCTTGGCTCTAGTGCCCATACCCCTACAATTCCAGGAGATGATCTTCATCATTTATTTTTGTTATGATGAGCTCTCTTGGAGCCGTGGGGTTGATTCCTCGTCGTCTTCGGGGTTTTTGCCAGTAACTTCTCTAGTGTTGGTTGGCTGCCCTGAAGCTTGTCCTTGTAGGTTTCTTGTTCTCTTTTTTCCCTTGCATACTTGCGTCCTCTTATGGACCTTTTGGGAGAGGATTGAGAGTTTCCTATTTCTCCTTCTTCTTATGATTCCTCGGATTCTTGGACTTCCTCCTCCTCTTTCGAGAGCTTCCCTTTGGATCTCTCTGCTGCACTTCCACCTTTGATCGAGACGGAGGGGGAAGCTTTGGTGGGAGAAGTTTCCTTTGGGATCTCAACCTCTTGGGAGGCCATGATTTCAGATCTTAGGATCTCGAATTTGTTCCCTTGTCCTTCCATGGTTGGTTTGTGAGCAGGACCCGTTTAAGGGGCTTAAACATTTGCATTCGCAGTCATCTTGTGAGAAGTCTTGGTGTGCTTGACCTGGTTCCAGATTTCTTCTTTCCCTTTTTCTTCTGCCCCATTGGACGGACAACCTCTAGCAAAGTGGCCATAGACGTGGCATTTCTAGCATTTGAAGGGCAGTTGCTCATAGTCATGTTTTTGCACATGAGTCCAGGGACCTACGATAATTTTGATGGCTTTTGGTAGCTAGACCTCTAGATCTACCTCCACGCAGATTTTGGCGCAATCATACTGGTCTTTGTGGTTAGCCCGATCTATAAATTTTCCTAGGGTGTTGCCTATGTGCTTCAGAGAATCCCAATTCCAACAATGCACTGGGAGGTTGGGGAGTCTCACCCACACCGGGACCGTTGTGGAAATATCGACTGCCATATTGAAATTTGGCGTCCATTTATTCAAATACAATCCTTGAGGGCTCATGAAGTAAGGTCCATTTCGGAAAATTAGATCCTTGTCCTCTTTTGCAGTGAACTCAAATAGAAAGTAGCCTCTCTCGAGAAAGTATGAGGTTACTTTGTCTTTGATCAAGGGTGCCCAGTTCTTGGCGACCCAGTTCTCTATGGATTTAGGGGAAGGCCAAAGCCCTGTGAACTGGCCCACGAGGGCTCGATCTGCTAGAGACAGAGCGACTTGGATCGACCCTTCTAGCGGGAGAGAAATCTTGGGAATGTCATCTAGTTTCTTCACAAACTTTGCAGTGTCGAATTTCTTCTTCTTAGGCAAGGATACCAATAGAGATCTGAATACTTCAGAGGCAGAAGGTGGAGTAGGAGAGATGGGTGGCCCCTGACGAGAACCTAACACCTCCATGGAGGTGGGCGACCTTGGGAAGGCCCAGCCAAGGCGAAGACGGTTGCGACCTGCAGCGCAAACCTGAACTCCTCGGCAGAATCGCGTGCACTGTTGCAGAGCTCCGAGCGAGTATTGTTGCTCCATTTCTATACTTAATAGATCCAAAGTTAAATAAAACTCAGGTCTTGCATATTACTTGAAGTTATCTGAACATATTAAATATTAACTCATTTGTTTTTCTTATTCTTGGTTGCTCGTTATTCCATGGATTTTGGTGCCTGATTATAGTATCATTTAGCGCTTCTTATACTTTATTTTTTTGTTTTTCTTTACTAAAAAATACACATGTAATAGCAAAATTGAGTTTCACTTGCACTTACACCGCAAGATGATGTTTTACGTAATACTTGAGCCTTACTAAGCTAACAATTACTATGCCACTAACTAACCACCATTAAGCTCTCATAGCACTCAACCTAAGTCATATACATGTCTTTTCCCTTCAGCATGACTTTCGTCTACTTTGATTGATGCATTCTAATGCTTTGCTTTATTCCACTTCTATGATGGAGAATATATATAACTTTTTGAAAGACTACATGAAATGGGTGGAAAGACAAGAAGGTACTCATAAAAAAATAGATTTATATTATAAGTACACTCTTTTTCTTTCTAGTAGTTTACACATTAATCATCAATTGATTTTTTTTTGTTTAAATTTTGAAATTTTATAATATTTTTATTATTATATAAAATTATATATAGTTTACTTATTTATCAAAAATGAATTATATCACATTAACTTTTTTTTAGTTATGTTATACAATATTATAGTTTTAATTACTCCAGGATTATATACTAGCTTGTTTTTCTTGTCTTTCTTTTTCTACACGTTTATTCAATCTGAAAGATTTTTTGAGACAATGATTTTTTTTTCTTGAGATGTTTCTATTGTCGAGTGCTCTAACATATTTGTTAGCTCCTCGTCAGTATCTTCTGAATGGTTTAATTCATGAGTATGTTTTTGTCCACTCTTTGCAAATGCCAAAAATATCGCTAAATTTTGTGCCATACTAATTGACAAGTGAACTTCTTCCCATGATGGTTGAGATGGCATATCATGATTTTGAGCTGGGTTTGTAGGAGAAACGCTAGCATCAAGAGTCTTTTGATTCTAAGAATTACCCAACCCGCGAGCCACCATGGAATTAGAACTATTGGGTCCTTTTAGATCTTGCCATCCATGAATTTTCTCCTTGGCTTCAGGGTGCGAAGAGGTGCCTTGTGAATACGGGAATCACTTTGTAGGTTTCTTAGCTGTTGTCAAGAACTACAACGAAAAGTCATATTTTCATAATCCACCGATTGGGAATAACCTTTTTTCCCCATTTAAGGAGGATTTTATCTGACAATCCTTCATTGAGAACCACTTTAACACAAATGTGAGTAAATGTATGAATTCCTTTCATAATCCTTTCCAAGTCAATTTTGATGAAGCAACCTAACAAATTTCCCAATTCTTCTAAGAATGTTGGATGTCTCATATGGATGGGCAAATTGGGAAACCTCACCCATATTGGAGTTGCTAGATTTGACATAGATAGAGGATTAATATCCAGAGACTAGGTTTGAAGGGAAAGACCAGATTGGCCCCAAAACTAGGGTCCCTCATAAAAAACATTATGCCTGTCTTCAATCTTCTAAAAAATAACAATAAAAATTCCTTTTGAGAAAAAATGCACCACAACGTTTGGAAACCAATTCTGGTGAACCCACTCCTCGAGAGCCAATGAAGAAGCTCAAAAATCATTGAAACAACATATACACACTTTTTGTTCATAATTTACAACTATGAAATTGCAAGCAATATTTTTCACCCTAAGAGAAGGGGTTTTGGCTAACTCCTCCACCACAAATGTAGATCCAAAGAGATCTTTAGGGTTTGATGAGGGAGGCCCTAGTTTTAGAACATCTTTAAACAATCTTGGGGGACTAAGGTGGATGCACCGCCCTTTGGCTCCACCTTTAATTCTTGCTACCATGTAAATCATAGTGTGCTTAGTAATGCTTTATTCATTGAGAAGCTTCTAATCCAGAAGTTGTCATTCTTCATAAATGAGTCGAAAGCCTTTATTCATTGAGAAGCTTCTAATCCAGAAGTTGTCATTCTTCATAAATGAGTCGAAAGCATTTATGAGGAATGCACATCTTCTCTTGTAACCTTTTCACAAGTGAGAAAACAAGATCTGAGTTCGAAGCCTACAAACTAAATGATTCTCCTGAGACGAGTTTCACCAAAATTGAGAAACTCTCCAGATGTGAACTCTAGATCTTTGCGGACCCTACATTTCTAAACCCTTTAACACCAACCATTCTCGAAACCCTAACTAAGTAATTTATGATGACAATAAATATTAATAAAATATATTTTAAAATATTAAATATACCTATAAATTTTAAACATCACTTTCATATTAAAAAGAAAAAAGAAAAAGTACATGTGTTTTGTAATCATAAAGTATTGAGAAGTTAAAACTGGGTAAATCAAAAAATAAATTCTAAACCAAATCACATAATTGCCTTGCCTCACTGAAAATAAATAACTTAACAATAGACATTAAATGAGCCGAGTTGTATATACCACTGTTAGCAAATCAATTATCCAACAATAAACACATACCACTCCCCAATTGGAAAAATATTTATTCCCCTTCACCTCACCCATGACCAGCGCTATATTGGTTCCCCTCCACCATAACTCAACTCACTAAAATAACTAAATGTAGTACACTAAAAAATAAATGTAGTGTTCTACCTTCCATCTACATAAATGAACCATAACCCGACCCACTAAAAAAGTTAATATTGTACGATTCATCTACATAAACTAGTAGAAAAGTTCATCTACAACAACCCAAAGCACACAATGGTTCTGAATTTCTTCAAACAGCCGAAGCTCAAAATCAAGTACCGTGGCAGTGGGACAGGGATTCACTGTGCCGAAAACAAGGTGGGGCCGGCGGGGTTTTGCGTGGACGTGCATTTCAAAATCTCAAAACCCAAAACAAATTCACTCATATGGGCGGGAAGTTTGATGACGCATTTCTTTCTGTTCGGTGTTGTCAATCATATATTTAGTGTAACATCGGCGAAAAACATTTGTTAGTCTGTTGCAGCTGCAAGGAGAACACTTATCTGATACAATTAAAGCCCCAAAATAGGATTCGAGATCCAGAAGGTCTAGTTCGGCATGGAAGATCCCTTCGCATTTCAATCTGAAAATTCAGCACACTCTGGAGCTACCCGTGGATGCTCGGATGAGGCAGAATATTGCACATATAATGACAGACGAATTCACAATGGGTTTACTAGGAGCTCTATTCAACGACCTTATACTTCTTCTTGTAGAAATCTGTTTAATAGTCCCGTGCGTCATAGAAACCAGTTTTTCCATGGAAGTACACGCGACCCAAAACTTGTTACAGGGGTCAGTGGTTATGTTCATTCAGCTTCTTCACTAAAGCAGGTATGCGGCCTTAGAAATCCTTGTTATAGAACTGACTGTCTGAATTGAGCAACGATACATATTTCTTGCCGGATTAAAGACTTATAGGTCTGGTTTTACATTTTATATTTCGCTCATGCTTTGCTCTTCGGATTAATCTCAGCTCTTTAGCTTCTGAAAAAAATAAATTACAACTCAAAAACCAAAGTACGCCCCTGAGATCCTCTTTCTTTATATATTTAAGTTTCGACTGGTTACATTTTCCGCTGTTGCTTTTGCTTTGGCATATTGTTTGGTCAGAGAAAGGCCAAACCCTCGAAAATTTGGAATGTGTATATTATCAATTCTGTAACTCCCGATCTGAAGAAGTTGTTGTTTATTAGATTTGAACAGTAGCTCCACATAGCTCTACAGGATAAAAAGGGGGATTCACTGGACTTAGATTCATGATCTCTCCAGTAGAAGGTCATATTCATTTAATTCTAACATGATATATAAGCTCAGTACAATAAAAGTTAACATGGGAATTCTGGTCATTGGGTTAGTTTCCCAATAGATTTTGCCATAGCCTTCCTAATATGACCTAAACCAAAAACCTACCTAGGCTAGGTTGATGAATCTCACATTCACCTGGATTGACCAGGGAGAGGACTGGTAGCTAGAGGAATTTGATATCTGTAGCCGATGACTAGTCACTCTAGTCATTAATTCTTTAACATTTCTATATAGTTTGTTTAGAACAAACAAACATGGCTGCATGGGATGAATTCATTGGCTTCTAGAACAATTCCAGCAACATCTCAGCTTACATAAACATAACAGTTTTGTTTCAATAAATGAAACTGCATCTACAATTTCTCTTTCACTGACACATCTCAGCATTTCACAAGATACTTCATAACAAAGACTTCCGTGATAAGTGCCATGAAAATGTTGCATGTACAGAAGATACAGGCGAGGATAAATATTGTCGGGTGCAGGGGTGAAGTTGTGCCCACCTAACTGTCGGGCTGTATTGTCCTAATTTCGACATGGTGGTCTCCCTGCATATGGTACCTGTCAAACAGTTGTGCCCAATGAGGAGCCTGCTTGTATGGTCAATGTTGCATGACTTGCCAACACAACAGCACTGTATGCCTCCCAATGCACAGCCAAATTGCTGTGTGTTTAAAAAGGGTTCAATGTCATGATCCCCACGATGATATTTATCTCCACCCAAAAGCTACCAATACAGTTATCTCTACTACACATTATCATTGATAAATGTTTATAAATCAACAAATGAAGACATTGTTGATGTAATTGAGACTCCAGCACCTACTTTAGAGCAATAGATAATGAAAAGAATGTTGAACCAGATGAAGATCCTTACACAATCCCTCTTCAGCATCTTGAATAGCTACTGCTTGATTGTTAAGAACATGCCTTAGAAGAATTCGATCCAAAAATATTTTTGTGACATCTTTCATGAAGTCCCTTGGTATTTAGTTTGGTGTTATAACACTTGCTTCACCTTAACAATTAGTTCATTGAGCTTATGCACAAGCTGTGGTTGCTTTATGGACTCATTGATTGTTTGATTCCATTGAGGCTGCATTCACTTCCAGTCAAAGCATCTTCTCTTGTTACTCCTCAACAAAAAGCACTAATTTTTTCAGGAGTTTCATGGTAACTCTAAGCCTTCTCATTTAACAAAGGCTTCAATTTTCTTTTTGTCATCAAAGTACCAGCTAGTCAAACAATTTTTCTATTCTTACTAAGAAAGTAAAATCCACATTTCAGAGTTGATGCTTTTATAAATGGAGGAATTGTTACAATATGTAGTCCTTTTTAGTCAAATTCTGTTGAGGAAAGTTAAGTCCTTGGTCCTAATATGTTTTCATGTCATATTGTTTTTGTGTAAGGTCATTATTAATCGTGTCAATTGTCATTAGTAAGGCTAATCGTAAGTTATGCTATTCATAGGTGTACTAATCCTAGTGTCCCTTGTTATATGTTCTTTTTGTATAAAGTCACTGTCAATAATGCTAGATGTCATTCCTAATGCTAATCCTAAGTTATATAACTCATAGGTGTAGTTCTCTTAGTGTCTCATGTTGTCATATTCTTTTCGTTTTATAGTAGGTAGGGTAAAATATTAAAAGATTGCATCAGAAAGGATGCTCAACCTATAACTAGACACCTTTGTATAGGAAATCAGGGTATTGTGAGGTTTTGTTCGATTGAAGCCTCTTCACTAATTTCTTTTTTTCTTTTCCTGGAAAAAAAACTTATTTCCAAGTTTGAAAATATACATTGGGACGAACTACTGGTATGATAATGACTATGTCTTGTCCATGGGACCAAAACCAAAAAAGGCTACAAAAAGTCCATAAGACTCGAACTGAAAAAGCCTACAAAAACCATTTACTGAATTGGACCCAAAACCATCAATCATCCTAAAGAACCTTATTCTTGACCCATATGATCATTCTTATCAGTCATAAATATATACATAGATTTGGCATTCTCAAAATCAGACCTAAAGGAAAATTGCATAACAGGAAAATTAAAATTGGATGACCATGGCCTCTAAGACCCCAATTGTCCAGAGATTCCATTATCTCCAAAGCACCTAGGTGAACTTGGACCACATCTTTGAACAAATGAATTGCTTTGGTATTCAGCTCTTTATATATGTGTTTATTCCCAATCATTCCAATTTGTGAGCTTCTTGTTTAATCTCCTCAATGATGTGGTATAAATGAGGAGCACTATGCTGATTTTACCATTCATCTATTCAATAACAGTCTTGGAATCAGCAAAGGTCTGAAGTTCCTTTACCTCAAAGTCAATTGCAACAAATAATAAGGCCCATAAGGTGGAAAACTCTACCTTGTTGTTTGTTCCACCACCAAGACAAAATCTGATATGCTTCACTAAATGATTATTAATAAAAAGAACAGCAACTGCACCACACATTGGTGGATTGCCTTGGCTAGCACCATCAAAGTGGCCCCATCAAAGTAGCCCCATGGCTTACCTTCCTTAAGCAGGGGCATAATCAAGATTCTGGTCTTTTTTTGTTTTGCCTTCGCCATGTGAACTCTGACAGACTCTTCAATCACAGCTGATACCACCTCAACAGGAAGATATTTTACTTGAAAACATGGCCATGTTCTTGGCCCACCATATGGAATGTATCAAACCAGTTGGCATTGCTGGGAAAGACACCATAGACCCATTCGATATCTACTCTCTCACACACTCTTCCAATGTATCCTTGCTCCAAGTGGATGATACAGGAGCAAATTTTGTTTTTAGGATAGTCTATATTTGTCGAGCAAATTGACATTTTATAAACATGTATGATATAGACTCTTCTTCACTTCTACAAAGAACACCGATTCAGACCGGTCCAACTTGGTTTAGCCCATTATTACATGTCAGTAATTTGATAGATATTGCCAGCCACAAAGCTAGTTTCATTTTCAGTGGTTTTTTGTGTTTCCACAAGAACTTCATCCACCATGCTGTTTCCCCATGTAAATTGGATTTTTTTAACAAGAATGAGTAGAGGATTTTATTAAATCTGCCCCCGGATGCAGCGAAAAAACCGGGAAATTCCTTACATTTGCACCATCTTCAAAGGATCTTCTACTGACAAATTGACTAAGATTCTAGGAGACAAATCCTAGTATCTTTCATGGTTTCTACAACTAAGACTTTTCTCGTGATTACAAGAGTAAATTCTTACAAACTGCAAACATAATAATATGCAAAAGCAATACATTGACTTATTTGGGAGACTTTTGCAACAAGGAGTCTACACGATGTTGGGATCTTGAAGCTGAATTGACATCCGCTTCACGTTCCTGTTTTTCCTTATGGGATTTCCGGCCTCTTGTGAGAGGCGGTTTTGCTGCATTTGAGGAGAGTGATTGTCCAACATTGCCCCCTGTCCTTGACTTAGTGTGAGCTGCTTTGGTTGTCATAGCTTTTTTGTAAAACGTTGCAGTAGATCTACTCATCTCTTCAAGTTCAAAATCTGACATTGTTAATATTTTTGCTGCAAAGTGTGATTCTATATCTGAAGAGACAATCGTTGAAGGAGCTTTCTCTTCATTCTCCCTCGACATTGCTAAGTTTCCTTGATCCTCTTTTGGGGTGTCATCCATAGGAGTGATCTCGTCTTGTTCTAGATCTTGAAGAGCCTCAAAAGAATTTTTGTTGAGTGAAGGTTCATGAACTTATTCGACGAATTTCTTTGGAGTTGCAACCTTATTCTGTTGGTTCTTACTTCACTTTTGAAATGGTTGAAAATTACCCTCATTAGATATGGGGGTTTGGGTTTGCCCTTCATTAGAGACATGGGCTTGGGCTTACTCATCCTTTTTTAGTTGAGGGTAGTTTTTGTCTATTGTCTAAGTGCCAATGAGAATGACAGATGATGCATTTGAAGGGAATTTGCTCATAGTCCAATTCCTGAATATGGCTCCATTCCCCTAAATTTATTATTAGGGCCTTTGGTAAACCTTTAGAGAGATCTACATCGACACAAATGCGAGCACAAGAAAATTGGCCTCCTTTTGGTTCTGCTTTGTCTAGATAGCGACCCAACTTATTTCCAATCTCTTTTAGTGCATCCGATCCCCAAAGATGGAGAGGGAGGTGAGGTATCTGAATCCACACCGACACAGAAGTAATTTCAGAATTTGGATTGAAATCTAGAGTCCATGGGGAGATAAAGAGGCCTCTGGTTCCCATAAAATACGACCTTGATTTGAAAATCAGATCTTTAGCCAGTTTATTCACAAATAGAAAAACAAAAACCCCTGCCTACTGCAAATAAAGTTGCTTGACCTTGAAGCTTGGGTGTCCATTGTTCAATGATCCAGGATTCAACAACTTTTGGATTCGGCCATAATTCCATAAACTTTCCAACCGATGATTTTTTTGAGAGGGCTAAGGCTCTCTTGCATGGATCTGACGGAGAGAGTTCCTCATCCGGAATTTCAGCTAGTTTCTTCACAATTTCTTTTTTTGGGTGGGAGGCGGGGGGATAAGAAGGCCCATGTGGTTTTTTTGTGCCTGCAACATGGCTTTGAATGTAGCCACCTCCTCTATAATGTGCGGAGGAAAATCGATCTACAAGATCAGATCTGAGAAGCTACCTGTTGAATGTCTGTCAAATGCAAGCTTGAACCTTACGGGAGCTGCAACTACAGTTGCTAGGGTCCCTTTCAGCCAAAACTAATCTTCAACGGTCAAATCATGAGATGGAGTCCAAGATCAGAGCGCTGCAATCCTCTGCATATTAGATCTGAGCCAACTAATGTTGCGGCTAGGGAAACTCTAGCCGCTAAGAGCTAGGAGCTGCAGAGCTCTTTTCCCCATATTGAACTTACCAGGAGTTGTTATTACGCAAAATTAGTTATGTTTTCTTTAACATTTTAATAAGCAGGACCTACGTAAATTGGATTTGATTCGACTGTCATAGCCTAATTTTTCAATGAAGTCACAACATGAAGAATTCATGGATCATACCAATTTGTTTACATCCTCAGCGACAAGTCTTATCATTGTTGATACAAGGAGACAGATAAAAGCATTCCACTCCACTGCTTCTTGATTACTAAGACCTATGTTTGTAGCTGATGTCCATCCTCTAATTCCCAACTCCTTTATATCATCGCTGCGAGCATTTGCCAGAGTACACACTTGCATTATGTAGCGAATCAATAGTATCAACAAAGAGCCTGTAATTGTCACCAATGCCAATCCAAGGATTAAGGCCAATCCTTATGGTCCTCCCATGTTTGACCCGCCAAGCAACCCATTCACCAAATCAAAGGAAAGGCATTGCACAGGGATTTCCAGACCTTGGAGGAGTTTGGAATCCACTTTCTAGGATTCGTTATCCATTAAACTCTGGAAAGGCTATTAAAATACTTATCCTTAATTGTATTTCCCCACTAAGATCTATTATTCATTAGTCTCCATAGGCTTTTAGTGACTAAAGATTGACTAAAGAGAAGATCTTTTAATCCCTAACTTCCCATTAACTTGTTGTGCAATTGTGTTTCATTTTACCAGAGGGATGCCCCCTCCTTGGCGATTACCTGCCCATAAAAAACTACAACATATCTGTTAATTTTAGGTATGTTCTATGCTTAGAGCAATTTATTTCAATTTTCACAGTTAGCTCAATATCTTTTCCAGATTAGCAATCACATCAACATTAAAGTGAACTGCAGATAGAACATAAACATAAATCGCAGAAGACAAGCCAAGACAAGAGGACATAAGATGTGGTGCTAGCCAGGAACAAACCCTAATGTGGGGAAACCCTTGATCAATTCTTCTTATATGTTCTTCAATAGTTCAGTAGAGAGAGAAACAAATTGTAGATCTGGATTCTTTGCGAAAAAATAATCAAATAAAAAAAAATCGGTCGAATCGGAGTCCAGAAGAGGGAGATATCGCTGATTTAAAATCATCTCTTTTTTTAGAATTTTTTGTGACGGCAGAATAGTTGCAGCGCGGATTTGAAACTCCAGAGTGCCTAAATCGAGATTTTTATCACACAAAAAGATGCAAAATGGTTGTTCCATTTTTGAAAACAGGCCATAATAAGGATTCTGAGCAATATTGACCAAATTGTGGCCATTTTAAATTTTCGCCTAGTAAGTGATTTTTTTTTTCAAAACCTTCTTCATGGCTTCTAGAAAAGAGTTTTTTACAGGAAAATATAATGGTCTTACTATTGAAGAATTCCTAAAAGATTTTGAGAGAACCATTTTGAAACATTGGAGAGGTTTATTATGCCTTTTTTGAAAGATGAGGTTGTCAGATGGTGGAGCTCACCTGACAACAAGTTGTCCAACCTTTCAGATGAAGAATTTGAAAAACTCCTTTTGGATAAATGGTCTCATGCTACACAATAGAAGAATGAAACACGAAAAGGATTATTTTCTGATGCTATCTCCTTATTATAGGTTTATGGATGTATTCAGAAGAAGAAGATCATTGTGTCTATAAATCTTAGTTGCAAGCAAAATTTTATAAATGTTAATTTGGCTAAAAGATTGCAAGTCCTAGCTAAACAAATGGAGCACACACATGTTAATAATGAGTAGGTGCAAGTTTATAAAAAATTGAAGATTTCTATGGATTCAGTCCTGGCTAGAGAGGACATAATTAACAACACTCACGCCTACACCATGAGGTTGGCACACGAAAAAGAGAGAATCTAGGAAACATGAGAGCATATTCAAAATTAATAACTCCTTGTGAAAAATCAGAGACCTCATTCCTACTGCAACAAATTGATGATATTTCTCCTATTTGTTAAATTACTTTGAACAAATTACTTGCAGTTTTCTACGGCAAATATCGAAATACATACATTGCAGTCTACAAAAAATAAAATACTGCAGAAATTAAACACTACACTGGAGATAAATAAACACACACAATTACATTGTTGTTTTTGGACAAACGTCCCTAAAAAAACCCAATCTGGGAAAATCGATGCAACAACTGAGAATTTTATTATTATACAGTAGTAATATGAGTACAAATCATTAGATGCCCAAACTGGCAATTTGATATATAGAATAAACTGGCAAAGAGGTAGTGAGAAAAATTCTCACACTGTTATTGGCGATCAAAATCTGATTTGGGCTCTGGATGGCTAGCCCCAGGCTGCCTCTGTGTAGTATAGCTAAGGGGGATATTATGGGGAACAGAGGGAGAAGATCATTGTGTCTATAAATCCTAGTTGCAAGCACAATTTTATAAATGGTAATTTGGCAAAAAGATTGCAAGTCCCAGCCAAACAAATGGAGCACACACGAGATTATAATGCGCAGGTGCAAGTTTATAAAGATTTGAAGATTTGACTTGCAAATATATGAAAATAGAAATATTCCCAGAAATATCAAGAGAGAAATAGATAAACTTCAAATTTTTATTAATATCAAACCCTTGAGGTAGGGTAACACCATAAAATCACTCCTTAAGGAAGGAGAACAACTCCACAAGCCATATGCTTGCCAATACAATAATCCTTGACCTCTCTCCATGGGGAATCTTTAGCCTCTATATAGGCTTCATACATACAATACTCTGGGTTGTTACCGTGGATCTTTCAATACCATGTATCTAATATAATGGGCTTATCACATTATTCCTAACTACTTGTGGTCTCTTACATGATGCGGGTTAACCACTTTATTAATTAACTATGACTCATCACATTATTATATTATTCTCTTGGGTACCTCCCTTTGTACTCCACAATATGCCCCTAAGTATACTACATTCCACCCCCCTTAAACATGTTTCGTTCCCGAAACATAAGAATAACACAAATAAGATCTACTCAAAAGAGTAGTCCACTGGTAGCATGCACGTGCATCTAGCCATCTGAGAGACAAGTGATTACTCGATCTAGTTGGTGCCTTGCTCGCTTGAGATGGGAGTTGATCTTGGTGGTTCCTCTGTGTTGATGTGCTCACCCCTCCCATTCGAGTCTCGAATTTAAACCCAGATCCATGTTCTTTGACATATCCACTCTTTATGATATACTAGGGCAGCCCTAGGTTCATGCTAACTTTCCACCTTCTTCATGCTTCGTATTCTTAGATGGTAATGTTACTGCCTAAATTAGCAGCCTTGGTAAGGCTTGGTCAAGCTGCCAAACGGTAAGCACATAGGAGATTCACCCACTGTCACCTCAGTGCAGTCTCCTCACTTTAGGCCTACTCCTAAAATACCAAGAGGTGTATCCCAATCTACACACTTCACCAGTGATCTTAGAAAATCAGTGCCTATAAACACACAATATGAAGGTTAGGAGTTAAAATGGAACAAATGCTAGGTCTGATATATAATATTTCAATGCAGAAAATACAAACCAGCAAGCAAAATTCACTCAAAATATTTGATAATTGGTTACCTTTGAAGCTTGAGAGAGAGAAAGGCGCAAGATTAAGTGAGATGATTTACCCTTGATTATTATTTGATTTGTGACCTGATTGTGATAAGCTTGTTACTTTCCTACGCTTCTAGATCTGGAAAACAACACAGAAAATGCAGAAAAACAGTTTTGGACTGTCTTTGAAGCAACCCAAAAGTGTGGAAACACATTTAGAATAATGAATCTTTTGGTGCTTGAGCTAGGGGATTGAAGTTGGAGTGACAATACATCCAACAATGAATAATATGCAAGTAAACAATGAATTACAAGAATTCAATCCAAACTTGCATGAATTGGGTTCTAATCTCCAAGGGGTTAAAAACTTAAAATATAGAAAGTGCCCTAATACTTTCAATTGTTAAAAATATGCAATGAAAACACTTCAGAATATTACTAGGGCTTTTAAGAGGTTAGAGACAACTTTTCATGGAACTCTAGGCAAGGAGCCTCACCAATCTTTGAAGATGTAGCTGTAAATAAAATTCTGATTTGTGAAAACACCTTCAAAACCTTCAAATAGATGTCAAATAAGCCTTCAAAACAATAATATGAGGGCCATTTTACTTAGGCCTTTAGATATTCAATGTGGCACAACTTCCATGAAAAATGCGTAAATTCAAGAATGTGTTTTGTTAACTTTTTTGGAAATAATAAATGAAAGATTCTCCACAGTTTACTCTTTATTTCAGATGGTTAGTTTTTTTTTTTTTAATCCATCAATCTTTTCAAATTTTCTATTTTTAGGGTTTTTTGAATAATATAAATAGACAAAAGACAATTGTAAGAATTTTGAAAAAATCATGGTTGGTTGTTGGATTCGGGTCCACTAGGGCTATGGGGTCAAGATGGATGCCTCTCTTAAGTTGGTTGTCCAATGCTTGTGGATTAGGGCGAAGAGGAAGCATCCTAGAAGTTAAATTACCTCTTTGTCTAATCAAGACAAAGATATGAAACAAAGGCATATTACAAGGGATCCATTTAGGTGGAAATGCTTTCAACCATAAGATCAACTATGACATGGAATAAAATGAAACCCTTGTTGAGGAACCTTAGGTATAGCTCAACAATGATATTCAATACTTACCTCACACCAACAAGAGAGAAGTGAGAAATTAAACCCTAGATGTCTAGCTCAACAAGCAGATTCAATACTTACCTCACACCAACAAGAAAGAAGTGAGAGATGAAACCCTACTCTACAAGTGACAAAGTTACCCTTTAATGGATCGATCTTGCTAGCCTTTGTCGTAGTCTTGAATAAATCACAAATTTTCCTTTGAAGTTTAGAACAACTAAGAAAAATAGGCTCCAATGTCAACACCAAGCTTTCTTGAAAAGTGTTACATTATGGCATAATGATTTCAACTATTAACGATGATTTGGAAGGAAGAAGAGCTCTCTATTTATAGATGAGGCTCACAACATATCTTCCCCTTTTGCTCCAAAGAAAAAGGTGACTTGTCATCCATAAAATGCTTGGAGACTAAGTCAATTACAAAAATTACATTGCTTAAAACCCTCAAGTTAGAGGTGCTGTCCCACAATAGAGTTTTGTCTTGCAAGAAAGGACGATCGATTTGGCCCAAAAGTGCAATATTCCCTTGGATTTTGGTTTGAAATAATTTTTGGAATGCTTGGGAGGCCATATGATTTGCTTAGCTTGCTCAACGTTCTTCTTTTGGGACGTTGGATCCCTCCAATGGCTAGTGAAAGGTGGATGACATCTTGATTTTGGACCATTCTCTTGCTTGAAGTGTGCTTTAAGGCTTTCTTTTGTTTGCTTATGGGTTGTCCTTGGTCCATTAGAATATCGTTGACTTGATATAACACTTTGTTTGCTCATAATAAATGCTATTTTACCCCTTTAACCCTTAAAGGCCGCTCCAAGTGAATTTGGCCCCATTTTGAAGATGACCACATGCTTGAAAAGGTACTTCTAGCAAGGCATTTTGAGTGCTTCAACTTGGAAATGGCTTGACTTAGGGGTTGCAACAAATCTTCTCTTTGCTTTGGAGGAAGTGGGATGTTGCCATGGTGAGTAGAAATGCATAGTGAATTGTTGTATTACCATAAAGAATGATGGCC
Source organism: Pinus taeda (assembly GCA_000404065.3). NCBI lineage: Eukaryota > Viridiplantae > Streptophyta > Pinopsida > Pinales > Pinaceae > Pinus > Pinus taeda. The sequence continues at coordinate 12,277 of APFE031236155.1, read as the reverse complement.
ATGGCCAAAGACTTCGACATAAATAAGATGTTACATGTAGGAACAAATAGGTGCACCTTGATCATGGTAGAATGGGTACTTACATAGAACAATCACCTTTATAGGGCTTTAGACAATAAGTGTTCCTTAAAATCATGTGTCCTAATAGGCCCATCTCCATGATGTGCACATACCAATCTAAGACATAAGTATGCCTGTCAAGATAGGGGGTTTCCACCCACCAAGTGGTAGTTAGTAAAGCCACAAAAAAAGGCACCATGAAGATGAAGCTATGAAGACTGGCCATGACTATTCACCATTGGGGATGTAGGATACACTTTTACACTTTATCCCACATGGCGTTATAGAATTGTAAATTGCACACATTTGGGCTTACAAATGGTGTGTTTAGAAGTTTAGGAGTACCCCTGTTGAATGAGGGGGAACAAGTAACATTGGAGAGGCCATTTGGGTGATGAACAATAGCAAAGCAACAAACGAGAAGGGTTTCTAGGTAGATTTCTTTAAGCACAATCATTGTGCTTTGGTTTCTCACTTGGTTGACCTCTTCAACCATGTGGTTCATACTAATTTCTAATGGCATGGTCACATCACATTATTCACGTGATACACAAATTGAGCCCCAACTTAGTGTTGAATTTTTGTAACTATGGTTGGTCTTCATAAGGTATATTTGAGCCCTTAATGTATTTGTAACCATGTTCTTCATGCTAGATTAAAAAAGAAAATTATTAAAAGACATGTTCTTCATGTCGGTTGAATAAGGAAGAAATTTGAATTTGTAGAAAATGAATTTCAAGCCTATCCACACGTTTGATTTGATTCAAGATTTGTCTTTGTATTATATACATGTCTCGTCATTGGTATTTACTTATGCATGAGATCTACACACTTTAAAGTATGGAAGGCACTGTACTTAAAACTAGATCTAATAGCAAGTGATCTTCTTTTATTGGAGTTCTGTCAAGACCAAGTATATGTCTAGCATGACCTGTATGAAAGGTTGGATCTCGATACCTTGAAGAGTGAAAGATTCATCAATACAATACTTTGAAGGACAGGTATGATCGTTGATGAAAAATCTTCAATCATGTTCAAGGAAATATTGGTAATATGTTATTTTGATATGACAAGAAGTAATGACAACTTATTTTGAGTTGTGCCTAAAAATAAGACATTATCATGTAAGAAAAATATGTGACCTTTAGATTGAAGTGCTTCTCTTTGGAGATGTTATATTACGTGTTCCTTGAAACTCAAGCTTGATTGAATAAAGCCTTGAAAGACGCCCAAACTGTCTCTTAAGAATCATGATGTTGTATTGGAAACAAAGGGAGTTTAGGAAGGTTATTGGAACAACCATAAGATTATTTGAGCCTAAAATGTCAAATTACTGAATTGAATAATCCTGGTAATTAGTAGTGCAAAATTTGAAGATGATCCTTTTTAAGGTCACTTAGATGGCCCAAATATCTTGAGTTCATTTTTTAGAAGGAAAGGCAGAGTCCTTCTTGAAGATTAGAAGTTTAAAGGCCTTCTTGATGATGTTATTTGCAAATCCAGTACTATGACATAAATGACTAAAAACATTGAAGTTTTCATTGAATTGAAGAAATTTCAACCCCCACTCCGGTTATTAGTTTTCCTTATCACTCCATGCATTTAGTTTTAAATCCAAGCATGATAAAAATTCTAAAATCTGGAAATGACAATAATTTTCTGAAAAAACATATTTAGAGATTTTACAACTGCTGAAATTGCAAAAATAAAACACAACAAAATTATAACAGCCACACACAAAAAATAACACATTGATTTTTGGTCAATGTGACCCTAGAAAAACCCCCTACAACTCTTGGGGAAAATCAGTTTGAGAGCTCTTTATTTCTGAAAAAGCTTTTTTCAGAGAAATTGAAATACATAGTAAAAATTCCAGCAATCACAAATTACAACTTATCTCGATGTCCGTGCTTCAACCCCACCTCGAAAATTGTGCCAATCAGCAAACAGCGAAAACAAAATTTTTTAAAGCAATAAAACAACATTAAATGTTGTATAGCTAGCCTTGAAAAATGTGCTCAGAATTTGCTGTCCCTCTTCCTTGATTTCTGTGCCTTTCTCCTGCTGTATGGTTTTTCCTTGGGATGCGTGCCAATAAATGTTGCTGCCCAGATTTGCTGAAATGTTTTCTTGCTGCTCTTCTTCACTTCCTCACTCCTAAGAAATTTTTTCCTTGCTCTCTCTTCTCTTTCTCTCAAATGCTCATGAAGGAATGAATTGATCTTTTTCGCTTCTTTGCTCCTTTTATTCTCTAAATGACCTTTTGGGTTACCCTAAGATCTAATGACTGAGATTCATTTAGATCTAGGGATGAGAATAAATGTGCATTTAATTCTCACTTTCTATTTTTTAACTCACCCACTTAAATAAAAACCACTTCGCCTTTTATTTCCATAGTCACTTTTTCACTTTCCAATTCTTCATTCACTTTAATAAAGTCACTTTTAAAGTAGAATGTAACTTTACCACTTATAAAGTCACTTATAAATTAAAATGTAACTTTACCACTTATAAAGTCACTTTTAAATTAAATTGACTTTACCACTTATAAAGTCATTTTAGGAGAAAATAAAATAAATTTGGACACTTTTCCCTAGGCCAAAGATCAAAGCCTTAGGGAACCACTTGTCCTCTAGTACCCAAATTTTAACACTCCCTCTTATTGAGGAAAGTGTTTCTCACCACTACCATCTTGTCTTTGAAGTATACATGCTTGCCCCGTGGTAAGGCTTTGGTGAAAATGTCCGCTACCTGCTCATTTGTAGAAGTGTACTCAAGCTTGACAACTCCCTTTTGGACATAGTCTCTAATGAAGTGATATTTGATCTCAATATGATTTGACCTGTCAATATGATTTGACCTGTCATGATTTGACTGGATTCTTCGTGAGTTTTATGCGACTTTGATTATCACAGTAAATTACTGAAGGTCTCAATGCCCGACCAAATAGAACAAACAACATCTTGTGAAGCCATGTGGCCTCACAACTAGCCAAACTAGCAGCCATATACTTTGCCTCAGATGAGCTCAATGCAACTGACTGTTGTTTCCGGCTGATCCACGACACAACTGCTGAACCCAACCCAAAACAACACTCGCAAGTACTCTTCCTATCTGAGGCACACCTTGCCCAATTTGAATCCGTGTACCCTGCCAGTCTCACTGCATCACCCTGTCTATAATCCAGACCAAAATCCACAGTCCCCTGCAAGTAACGAAGAATGTGTTTTACAGCTACCTAGTGCACTCTCCTGGGCTCACACATGAACTAACTCATAGTGTTAACTGCAAAACATATATCTAGTTGAGTGTACATCAAACAACCAATCAACTGTCTGTATAGAGTAGGATCCACCAACTCGGAATCAGAAGCAGGAAGCTTCTTCCAGTTAGTGATCATAGGTGTAGACATGGGTTTGCAGTTCTCCATGTGAAATCTGCTAAGAATATCCACAATGTACTTCCCTTGTGCCGGGAAGAAATGCCCCTCCTCCTGCCACACCTCCAATCCCATAAAATAATGCATCAAGCCGATATCCTTCATCTCAAACTTTGAAGCAAGATTTCTCTTGTAGCCCTAAATGAGTCTCTCTGCGCCAGTGATGATCAAGTCATCAACATACAACACCAGAATGAGAGGCTCCTCACCCACCACAATGAAGTATAAGTTCTTATGTGCCTTACTCTTTGTGAAACTCAACTGCTGCAAGTTTGTATCAATCCTCGAGTACCAAGCTCTAGGAGCTTGCTTGAGGCCATAGAGTGCCTTTTTCAATTTGCATACATGGGACTCCTTCCCATGCGCCTCAAAGCCCTGCGATTGCTCAATATAAACCTCCTCCTGGATGAAGCCATTGAGAAATGTGGTCTTCACATCCATTTGGTGGATCTTCCAAACCCATCTCTGCTGCAATTGATATAATGGAGCGATTAGATGTATACCGAGCTACGGGAACGAAGGTCTCTTCATAGTCAACTCCCTCTATTTGTGAGAACCCTCTCGCCACAAATCGAGCCTTAAACTTCTTGATGCTGCCATCTGCAACATGCTTTATCTTGTAGAGCCATCTAGAAGTAACAATTGATTCACCTTTAGGCCTCAACACTACCTCCCAAACATCGTTTTTCATAATAGAAGAATACTCCATCATGGCCTCTCTCCAAACCTGCTGGCTGGCTGCCTCCTCATAACTAGAAGGCTCAGAGTCAAGAATGCTTGTTACCAATGCCATGTAACTGTAGAATCGTTGAGGTGGTTTACTCTCTCTAACCTATCTCTTTGGCCCAACAACTAATGTCGCCTTGCACAAGGTATCTTGAAGCCACTTAGGCTTCCTCTTCCCTGAGCATACTTCTCCCACCAGAGTGAAAGAATCCTTATCATCATCAGACACCTGAACTCCTGAAGGCCTGTCAAATGACCTCATGCCTGAACCTGTGCCTGTAGATGCTGAAGTACCGTGCAAACTGTCCATTAGTGGACTACCCTGTTAATTGCTCTGCGGACTCCCTTGCATGTTGCCCGAAGAACCACCCACTTGACTCTGAGAGCCCATCCTCACTGATGGACCTGACACTGTAGTCGACATACCTCCTGATCCCTCACCACTGGATCCCTGTGACTGACTCAGCTGCTCCTGAGGGTTTGGAGACTCTGGATACTCTCCTCCTCTTGAAAGCTCTCTCCTTCTCGAACTTCACATCCCGCCTGACAACCACTTTCCTCTGCGTAGGAATATAAATCCGATAAGCTTTCGAGGTCTCGCTACAACCCACAAAGATGCCCTTGTCTGCAGTGGGATTTGGCTTGGTCCTGTTCTCCTTGGGGACATAGGGATATGTAAGGCACCCAAAGATACGAAAGTGCCCAACATTAGGCTTCTTCCTATGAAAAGCCTCCTCCGGAGTCACATTCCCAAAGGCTCGATGTGGACTCTTGTTCTGCAAGTACACAACAATGTCGCAGGCCTCTGCCCACAAAAATAAAGGTAACCCCTGATCATTAAGCATGGCTTTGGTAGCCCCTGCAATGGATATATTCTTCCTCTCTGCCACCCCATTGTGCTGGGGGTAGTAAGGAACTGTGAACTCCCTCCTAAAGCCTGCCTCAGCACAAAAATCAACAAACTCACCAAGGGTATACTCCCCTCCATTGTCTGACCTGAGGACCTTGATCTTCCTACCTGTCTGTGTCTCCACAAGAGCTTTGAACTCTTGAAACTGCTTGAAGACCTCACTCTTGGTCTTCAAGAAATAAATCCAGGTCTTCTTGGAGTGGTCATCAACGAATAAAACATAATACTCATAGCCACTCAAGGATACATGAGACATCCGACCATTCACATCGGTATGAATAAAGTCAAGGATCCTGGTCGCTCTGTTGTCACTGCTAGGAAAAGGGGATCTGGCAAGCTTCCCCATTGCACATCCTCTACATACATCAAGGTGATCAGAACTGAAATATGGCACACCAGTGGTGATCTCCTGCAATGTACTCAAGGCCCCATGATACATGTGCCCCATCTTGCGGTGCCAAATCTCACACAACTCTGAACTGCTAGATCTGTTGCCGGTCTTGTCTCGGGTGTTGCTGCTCGATGCCATCAAGGGCTGGAATGAGAACTTGTACACCTTGGCATGGCACACACCAATCTCTCTAGTTGAAGAAGATGGAGTTACCCTAGGATATATAAGCACCTCCCCTCTCCTGAACAACACATCATACCCTTTATCCTCAAGTGCTGAGACAGATATCAGGTTCTTTTTCATTCCAGGCACATATAGAACTTCTGACGCTTTCAAGGGAGGTTTGGGTCCCTTATCAAATGTCAATGTCCCCACATTGATTGCTCTAACAATGTTGTCATCACCAAGTACTACCTCCATATCAGTATCACCCTCTGAAAGCTCTTAGAAGTACTCTCTGACTCTTGTCATGTGGCGGGAAGCTCCACTGTCAACATACCAAATGCTAGAAGATGCTTTGCTAGTAGCGGGGAATGCACACTCCCTCTGAACATGTATGGTAGGTGATCTTGTACTAGTGGCCTCACAAGGTATGAACCCAAACTCCTAATCAAATCCCTCTTAGAAGCTCTCTATCTCTGTAAAAGCTGCCATGGGTTTGTGTTTCCCTTTCTTGTTCTTCTTCTTTGGACACACATCAACATAGTGTCCCAACTTTTGACAATTCCAACATTTGACTTTGGAAAAGTCTTTCTCCTTGGTTTGCTGCTTGCCTTTACTTTTGCTTTTGCCTCCACTATTGGAAGCTTGCTTCTTTGCTCTGCCCTTCTTGCCTCTTGCTAACAGCTAACAATGCCACATTGTCATCCTCCTCCACCTGTTTGGTTGCCCCAAGATGGTTCTTTCTGATTTCATTATGAATGAATTCATCCCACAACCTCTCCCAATCGGGAAGGTTTTCCCGTACAACAATGCCATCCACAAAATTCTCCCAAGTCTTGGGAAGACCATTCAAAGCAATTCTCACCAACTCAGTGGGTGCAATGATCTCACCTGCGACTGCCAACTCATTTCTCATTGAAGTGATCTTTGTGAGGTATGTTGTAGTATTGTCCCTCTTAGCCATTTTAATTACTGAAGGTCTCAACGGCTAACCAAATAAACCAAACAACACCTTGCGAAGCCATATGGCCTCACAACTAGCCAAACTAGCTGCCATATATTCTGCCTTAGCTTAGCTCAATGCAACTGACTGTTGCTTTCTGCTGATCACGACAGAACTGCCGAACCCAACTCAAAACAACACTTGGAAGTACTCTTCCTATTTGAAGCACAACTTGCCCAATCTGAATCCGTGTACCCTGGCAGTCTCACTCCATCACCCTGTCTATAATCCATACCAAAATCCATAGTCCCCTGCAAGTAACGAAAAATGTGTTTTGTAGCCACTCAGTGCACTCTCCCAGGCTCACACATGAACTGACTCATAGCGTTAACTGCAAAACATATATTTGGTCGAGTGTTGACCAAGTACATCAAACAACCAATCAACTGTCTGTATAGAGTAGAATCCACCAACTAGGAATCAGAAGTGTGAACCTTTTTCCAGTTAGTGATCATAGGTGTAGAGATGGGTTTGCATTCCTGCATGTGAAATCTGCTAAGAATATCCACAACGTACTTCTCTTGTCTTAGGAAGAAATGCCCCTCCTCCTGCCACACCTCCAATCCCAGAAAATAATGCATCAAGCCGATATCCTTCATCTCAAACTTTGAAGCAAGATCTCTCTTGCAGCCCTTAGTGAGTCTCTCTGCACCAGTGATGATCAAGTCATCAACATACAACACCAGAATGAGAGGCTCCTCACCCACCACGATGAAGTATAGGTTTGGATTAGCCTCACTCTTTGTGAAACCCAACTGTTGCACGTATGTATCAATCCTAGAGTACCAAGCTCTAGGAGCTTGCTTGAGGCCATAGAGTGCCTTTCCTTTTTCAATCTGCATACATGGGACTCCTTCCCATGCACCCTAAAGCCCTGCGACTGCTCAATATAAACCTTCTCCTGGGTGAAGCCATTGAGAAATGCGGTCTACACATCCATCTGGTGGATGTTCCAACCTGTTGACCACTGGAGTGGCACATGATGATTATATGAAGACTCCATGCCCAAGGATGATCCAGAGGACACTTGTACCATCAATTATCGTCAGTCAACAGAGTTTTTTAATTCGACTTCTATCTTCTCATCATCTTTCTTGTACCCAGATTACACACCTTGTGGGGAATTGTAATAAGTGATACTAGTAATGATGAGTTTTGACCCTGTAACAGGCCTAGGATGTTGGGACTCGATCAACAAACAAGCACACCTTGGAGTGTTTTTTTTTTTATCTGGTTAAACATCCATTCTTTTTCAGAGGCAGATAATTTTCTAGGTTTTTCACTCATGTTTTACCCCAAAGTCGGGGTGACGATTTGAATATTGAGCCCCTGACACATCTTAGTGTCTAGAGTTGATGTATATTACCATACTAGATCACACAAAAAGTTTCGTGGAATTTGACTAGGTCTAAGTAGGATTTTTTAATAATTAAAAATCTCCCGCAAAACGAGATTTTTAAAATTATTTTCTATGTAATGGTGCAAATAAGTGGCCTTAGGAAATGTTTGGGGCGTATCACTACTCGAATTTCATCTTTAAAGGCCCAACATTATCTTAAGACCCACTTTGGGGGTCAAAAAATGAGTTAGAGTCCTTCAAAAGCCGATCTTTTAAATGACAGTGGCAAAAAATGAGAAAAAAATGAAAAAGATCAATAATTGGAAAAATTTCTAAATTTTTCCAAAGTCAAAGAAAGTTAGCCAAATAACATGGTAGTTCCGAATGAAATTCAAATATGATGTGGTAATTACGTGGAGCCGACCACATGGAACCACAACTGAAGTCAAATGGTCCAACGTTGAATTAAAGAGGCAATGTTGAAATATTACGTATGGCTAATAATTTACATGTGATTTAAAGGCAAATATGCACATGCCATAAAATTCAAAGTCAAGACATTGCCTCATGTACGCTGCTAGCAAAGAAACTCCATTCAGCCCGCAACTAAAGCTAATAACGCAGCACATGTTTTGATATCAGTTTTAGTGGGGACAACTCTGCCACATGGGACAATTCTTGTCCTCGTCCATTCCATGCACACCAAAGACATACGCTGCCAGCAAATTAAATCATACGCAACAGTTAGAGGCAGCCATATGTTGATGATAACACAGATCTGATTGGTATTGATTTGGTACACATGGGGCACATGATCGTTGTATTTGATTTATGGCTAATTTAGTGGGATATTGCTCCCATTGATTTCCATAGATTTCACACATGGCAATAATAAGATGCACACACAGGCCAGCAAAGGGATACACTGCCCATCTTTTATGCCACCTACAACATATTTGAAGATATTCGATGGACAGTCAAGGAGTCAGGGTTGCCACCTACAACTAGTTATTTTGCCACTTGTGATTTGATTTTCTACATTGGGATTGTCAATCCATCTCCACTTGTCATTGGAATTTTCCATGGGATCATCTCCCATTTTCTTATTTATATGAGTCTTGAGCTCTCATTTGTATTTTTAGAACGAGCTGTTGGGCTTGCAGAGCTTCTGTTGGATTTTTGTATTCATCTTTCATATAAACAAATAAAAGTCTTTGGGGTTACTAGCTTCTCTTGTGGTTCATTCTTCGGTTGATGAGGTATACCTGTGTCATTTGATGTTATTATTCATTTGATTTTACATTGCTATCTAGTTGTTTTTTTTGTGCATTTGCCTGAGGGCATTATGTCTAGGGAGGAGAGATTTGCAACTATCTCAAATCTCCTTTGGGCTTGGCATATTTTGTGCTCTTGTTGTAGCTTGTTATTTTCGGTTGAATGACAAGCTCAACTTGGTCTCTATATGCCAAGTCTCTTTTGCACTAACAATTGGTTTGCAGACATTTTTGTGTTCAAAAGATAGGTTGCAAACTCTATTGGAGTGTGAGGACTTCTTTGGTTGGAATAGTCACCTCCAAGGATATCAATGATCCCACAAGTTGTTCAAGCTAACAATCTCATAAGACATCAAGAGATTTATTGAAGAGGGGGTTTCATGAGTCCTTTGCTTCTTTTCTATCTTGAAAAAATATCATATATTTTCTTCTTTTATTTGTGTGCATATTGGTTTTATCTAGCATTTGAGACCCTATTTCTTTTGCATGCTAACTCTTTTGCTTACTTCCCTACAAGTGTTCTTGGAAGCAATTCAAGTTTGAAGAAAGAGAGCTGAAGCATAAGCTAAGTAACCCTTTTCCATTTGGAAATCCAAGTCCAAGGTTATTTGGGCTTTCATTTGAAAGCATTTCGCTTGATTCTGAGCAAAAAAAAACGAAAAAAAAAGAAAAAAGAAAAAAGAAAAATTTCATTGCTTAAAGAGCAGTACTTTGAAGGCACTGGTTGTTTATGTATTTCATGCTTATCTTATGTGTTTATGGTTATTGCTCATATCATGTTTGCCTATAAATCTTAAATAAATAATCTATTTAACTCTGACAATTCTCCTAGAAATTCACTTCTTTTTTAACTTAACTTTTCATTAGGGACCAGCCCCCTTAGGTATCCTAGGAGATAGCTCAAACGGAGAGACTGGGGATTAGTGTTACAACCCCTTCTCTGAGTTCCCTGCCACCAACCACACCTTGTGGGGTTAAAGGCTTTTCTCATTGACTTGTAGGTAGGTGTAGGCAGTAGGGTCAACACAACCCATCTTTGCTGCAATCGATATAATGGAGCGAAGAGATGTATATCGAGCTATTGGAGCGAAGGTATCCTCATAGTCAACTCCCTCTACTTGTGAGAACCCTCTCGCCACAAATCGAGCCTTGAACTTTTCTTGATGCTGCCATTAGCAACATGCTTTATCTTGTAGAGCCATTTGGAAGTAACAATTGATTTACCTTCAGGCCTCGACGCTACCTCTCAAACATCGTTCTACATAATAGAAGAATACTCCTTCATCATGGCCTCTCTCTAGACCTGTTGGCGGACTGCCTCCTCATAACTAGAAGGCTTAGAGTCAACAATGCTTGTTACCAATGCCATGTAACTACATAACCGCTCAGGTGGTTTACTCTCTCTAACCTGTCTTTTTGGCCCAACAATTGATGTGGCCTCGCGCAAGGTATCTTGAAGCCACTTGTGCTTCCTCTTTCCTGAGCAGACTTCTCCCACCGGAGTTAAAGAATCCTCATCATCATCAGATGCTTGAACCCCTGAAGGCTTGCCAATAGACCTCATGCCTGAATTTGTGTGTGTAGATGCTGAAGTATCATGCGAATTGTCCATTAGTGGACTACCCTGTGAACTGCTCCATGGACTGCCTGCATGCTGCTTGAAGAACCACCCACCTGGCTTTGAGAGCCACTACTCACTGATGGACTTGACACTGTAATCGATGTACCTCTTGATGCTTGACCACTGGATCCTTGTGACTGACTCAGCTGCTCTTGAGGGTTTGGTGACTCTGGATACTCTTAACTTCCGTGACCTCTTGAAAGCCCTCTCCTCCTCGGACTTCACATCCTGCCTAAAAACCACTTTCCTCTGCGCAAGAATATAAATCTGATAAGCTTTCGAGGTCTCGCTATAACCCACAAAGATGACCTTGTCTGCAGTGGGCACTAGCTTGGTCCTGTTCTCCTTGGGGACATAGGAATATGTAAGGCACCTAAAGATACGAAAGTGGCCAACATCAGGCTTCTTCCCAGAAATAGCCTCCTTCGGAGTCACATTCCCAAAGGCACGATGTGGACTCTTGTCCTGCAAGTACACAACAGTGTTGTAGGCCTTTGCCCACAAAAATAAAGTTAACCCCTGCTCATGAAGCATGGCTTTGGCAACCCCCGCAATGGATCTGTTCTTCCTCTCCGCAACCCCATTGCGCTGGGGGTAGTAAGGAACTGTGAACTCCCTCTTAATGCCCGCCTCAGCACAAAAATCAACAAACTCACCAAGGTTATAGTCCCCTCCATTGTCCGACTTGAGGACCTTGATCTTCCTACCTCTCTGGGTCTCCACAAGAGCTTTGAACTCTTGAAACTTGCTTGAAGACCTCATTCTTGGTCTTCAAGAAATAAATCTAGGTCTTGTTGGAGTGGTCATCAATGAATAAAACATAGTACTCATAGCCACTCAAGGATACAATTGACATTCGACCACTCACATTGGTATGAATCGAGTCAAGGATCCTGGTCGCTCTGCTGTCACTATTGGGAAAAGGGGATCTAGCAAACTTCCCCATAGCACATCCTGTATATACATCAAGGTGATCAGAATTGAAATTTGGCACACTAGTGGTGATCTCCCGCAATGTACTCAAGGCCCCATGATACATGTGCCCCATCTTGCGGTGCCAAATCTCATACAACTTTGAACTGTTAGAATTGCTGCCGGTCTTGTCTCGGGTGCTTTTACTCAATGCCATCATGGGTTGGAATGAGAACTTGTACACCTTGGCATTGCACACACCAATCTCTCTAGCTGAAGAAGCTAGAGTTCCTCTAGGATATATAAGCACCAACGCTCTCCTTAACAACACATCATACCCTTTGCCCTCAAGTGCTGAGACGAATATCAGGTTCTTCATTCCAGGCACATATAGAACATTTGATATTTTCAAGGGAGGTTTGGGTCCCCTATCAAATGTC
>APFE031236145.1:74280-131649 GCA_000404065.3 Pinus taeda | reverse complement strand
TTTTATTTTATTTTATTTTTTATTATTTATTTATTTATTTATTTTTTCTGAACATAAATTTCGTGGAAAACAAAATGATGCTTGAGGAAAGTAGTTATACAAACTATAGGCCTAGAAATTACATCAACACACTCATCGCTTATACCTTTTTTATACCTTTTGACTGAGTGGAATAATAGAAGAAAACCCATCCAATGGAAGTGCCTTTGTTGCTGCAACTTAAACACTTTATCATCGAAAATTTCTGAATGAAAAGAAATGGGCTTATCACATTGCAATAAGGCTATGCCCATGGCATAGTCATGTACAACAACCTGAAACTTAAATGACTGTCTCAAGTCTGGAAAAGCAAGTATAAAGGCCGAATTGATATTTTGTTTTAAAGAATCAAATGCCTCTCATTGTTTGCCTCTCACTGGAAGACCTTTTGCACAACTTCTAATGAATGCAAATGAGCTATAATAGAAGAAAATTTAACAAAATTGCTCCTCCAACATTGGGTTTCTCCCAAAAAACCTCTTATCCAAATGATTATCTTGAGCTTGCCTACATAAATTTCGAGCAGAGCAAAGGCATCTGTGGCTTCACAGGGATATATGATTCTTTCACCTGTGTCTGTAGGAATGGAGTCAATACCACCACAAACTCTTACGACATCAATATTGGAGAGGTCTAACTTCAACTCACCTTCTCCATGTCCCACACAAACTTCCGAAAATCCCTTGGGAACTTGAACATGCTTGGAAGAAGACATTTCATGGCTCAAATACATCAGAGAAGTTTTATCCAACATATACTTTGACATCTTCAGAAACAAATGTTGTTGACATACGACATCAAGTATTGTTTTCTCATACTTGACATGGTCATAATGAAATTTTCTGAAAATGAAAATGTCATCCAAATAGAATATCCTATCTAGAAATGGCTTCAACACATCTTTCTTCATATACGTAAAATTAGTAGGAGCATGGAAAAAAACGAAAAGGATAACAAGCCATTCAAACAAACCTTGTCTGGTTTTGAATGTCGTCTTCGATATATCTCCTTCAACAACTCTGCTTTGATGAAAACCACTTCTTGAATCCCATTCAAGGAAATTCTTACCATTCTTCTCGGGCGCTAAAACAAGAGGTGGACCACACGGTAAAGGAGTAGGCCGAATGATCCTTTTATTCAACAATCCCTGGATTTGCATCTTAATTTATGCACTTTCCATCACTGACATCCTGTACATGCCAATGTTAGGAAGAAGACACTTTTGCTGCAACTGTAACTTAGGTTGGATTCCCTTCTTGGGAAGTAATCCCTTTGATTCCTGAAACATTTCATCAGATTGGTTAACAACATCAACCAAATCAGGTTTCAAATTCAAATTACAACCATCAAATGCTTCATAATCAATATCATTCCTGGGTTTGATCATGAGAAGCATAAAATTCTTGCTGGAATTCACCAGTCTTTTCATCTGCCCTACATTAACAAGAGGACGATTTGTTTTCTTACTATGAGCTCTCATAATATATTCTACTCCATTTCTGAATATGTGATATTGGTTTTCATGTCGATGTAAGATAGATTTTCTGTCATAAAGGTATGGGCTTCCCAAAACGATGCCACAAATATCTAATGGCACAATGTCGAGCTCCACTTCATCTATGAATTTTGCACTGATTACGAATTTTAGTTTACACTTTCTCGTAGCCTGCAATTGTGCATTGTCACATACCCATCCAAGTGGATATAGTTTATGATGTGGAACAATTTCCAGATTTAAACTCTTGACAATGTTTTCTAAGATAAGGTTGGCTTGAGAGCCACTATCAAACAATGTATCAATCTTGTTATGTTTTGATATCACCCTTATGTGAAACAATTCTATTCTCCTCTTTTTATTTGGAGTTTCATTATGTGAGTTTGAAGAACTAGTGATGGCAATGGATTCCTTTCCTTGAAACCCCATGGCTATGATTTTTGTTTCATCACCCGATTCAGATCCCAAATCCTCTTCTTGAGTGATTACAGTTGTATTTTCTTTTCCCTTGTTGTTGAATTTCTTTTGTTTCATTTCGGGATGAAGCTTCCAACAATGAGCTTCATTGTGATCCTCTCTGGAACAATGTTTACAAATTGTTTTATCTCCTTCCTTTTTAATAGACACATTTTTCTTTCCCTTGAAACCCTTTTATTTCTCTTTCCCTTCTTCTGGGGTGTTTTCCCCTCTTGCCTCAAGATGAGTGGCTTGCATACACACATCATCTAGATTACTGGGATTAAACATTAAGATAGTGTGCCTAAGGTAACTATGTAAACCCCCTATGTACTTCAGCAATGTGTCTTGTGACTACAAATCTACACCTAACATCAGAGACCTTTTCTGAATTCTTGGATGTAATCTTGCACATTTTGACCTTTAAGATGTCTAGAGTTCTGCCAATTCATGATGGATTTTTGCGTATAAGCTAGAGGGTTGAATTGTCTTTTAATTGCAGTAATGAAATAAATCCAAGAAATTGAGATCTTACCATGTTTTTTAATCTCCTCTTGGGCCTTTGATTCCCGCCATACTAGTGTTGCACCCTCCATTCTCAAGGCCTCTTGAAGGTTTTGAATCCTACAATAGAGCTCCAATTAACGAATCAAATTATCAAGCTTCCCTGCATTCACTTCACCATTGTACATGGGAAACTCGAATTTAACATCAAGTTTTAAAAAGGGTGATTTACCAATCCCTTTTGGAGAATGATGATGAGTATGAGTAAGGGTTGTATTAATGGAAGAGTGTGAAGATACTTATGAAAAAGAATATGAAGAAGATGGTGGAGAGGGTGGATGTTTATCTCCAGTCCCATTACCTCCTCTTAAAGAGCCTTCTCTTTTGGGAGGTTTGGAACTTTCTCCTTGCAACCTGCTATTACTCTCTTCATAGAGGACCTTCACCATCTTTGTCATATCAAATAAGGCCTTTATGAAGGTATTCTCATCTTCTATCATGTTTGTAGGTTCTCCTTCATGAGACATGATCTCTGGAGTCTCAATTGCAACTTGAGGTTGAACTGGTGTTGGAGATTGTGGAAACCTTGCTCTTCTTCCCCTTGACCCAACTTCAAGGCTTCCAACCAGCTTTCCTTCACCTCTTTTGAGTTTTAACCTTGTAAGCATAACATAAACTTGCAAACAATTAAATCCTTCTTTCACAAAGCAAAAACTAGTGCTCTGATACCAAATTTGATCTAATTTAGAATATTGGTTTGTAGTGCTAAGATCTTCCTTAGATTATAAACAAAATGCTTTCATTGTGATTAAGGATTCATCAATTTTTGCAAGTGAAATGAAGAGTTTTTTTATGTTAATTTTATGAACAATTTAACATAAATAAGAAACTGAACAACATAATAGACACATACATAAAATCATCAAAAACACATTATAACAAGCACATGATAAAGGAGTTCACCCCTCTTAGGCTACGCGTCCTTGGTCCAGCTTCTAATGGCTTGGACCTATCTATTATGCTCAAAAGTGTAAAAATATATGTTTTCAATCCTCAAAATGCTTTTTAAACCTGCTCTAATCAGTTCAGAATGCTTAAAAATGGCTATATAGACTCTTTTTACAACCAATTTGGTGGAAACTGAAAAATTTATGACTTCTCCTAGTTCTCCCACTATTCGTTCCACAAATTTCTCCACATCTGACAGGAACCCACAATTTCGCTCCAAAAATCTACTAACCAAGCGAGAATTTTTCCACATGGTATGCCTTAATCCATCGACACTGATTATCCATTGCAAATCACAATTGACAAGAAATGATGGGCTGAAGGTTTGTGTACATGGCAGCAATTGTGCGATTGCGATATTGCGGACTTGACGACACTATAAACTAGAACTGATGAACCTCTCGTATCTGGGGATTTATCACATTTCACAATTCGGTGGATAACTTAGGTTTTATATATGCAAAAATTTTGCACCGTTGTGATTTGTGATTGTGATATTGCATCGCAACTTGGTTCTTGCCGAGGGCCGATTTTGTAACACTGACCCTTCGCTGATCTGTGATTGCGATCCATCGCATCGTACCTCTAGCCATTTCTTGAGAACTGTCCCATCTTCCTTATCACATCGCACCCTTCCCTGCATGAGGGCCAATTTCTAACGCCAACCTACCTGCGATTGAAATTTGCTACATGCGGGGGCCAATGGCAGCTTGCCACTTGACACCTCCTTATTCGCTGGAGGACCTTGCCACATCATCCAATCCTGCCATGTAAGCAAGTCAAATTTGAACTTTGACTTGCTCTAACTTTTGCATACGAGCTTGGATTTGATTGTCATTCACACCATTGGAGTCATAATGATGAGCTCTTCAATCTGAAGCTAAGTTTAACAAAATTCAGACACTTCGACTTTTGAGCCTAATTTTGAGCACATGATCAATAAGCTACTCTTGATGTGCTACCAGTGGAAATAAAATAAATTTGAATTTCTTTTATTAAGCGCTAATTTTTAAGGCCATCGTTTATTCAAAGGGATATGGTGTTCAATTGAAATGGTGTGAATAAACTCTCGACACAACCTCAATGCAAACTATATGAAAATGCAAAATTGTATTTTATGTTCATTTAACTCTAGGTATAAAAGGGAAGAGATCATTTTCCTTTTCAAGTGAAAATAGAAACCACATACACCTTCAATTATCACTCTTTCAAAATTCACTAAGCTTATAGTAAAATAGGCCCAAAAAATAATCCAAGAAAATCACTCAAAAAAGAGCTCAAAAGAAAACACCAAGCAAGAACACCAAGCACTCAAAAGCTCAAACTTGGCTTTGCAAATAAAGTGGTTACCAAAAAAAAAATCAAATATTGCTGATTAACAACAAAAGGAAGTGAAAAACAAGAATCAAGGCTGCATTTCAATGAATAACAAAAGAAAGCATATATAATGATCTACAATGGTAAAAAACCCAACCCTAATTCAAGGAAAAAACTAGAAAAGGAGGGATACAAAATAGAATTATTTGAACTTGCTAAGGGGAACATATAAAAAACACTCAACTAAACTTTTCAAGTTTATATTTACACAACCACAACAAACCAAAAGAAAAAATTCCACTGCAAGCAAATAAAATAAAGCAAAAACCTTCAATGTAAACACAAAAATTAAAGAATAAATAAGATCCATTTCAAGAAAAATGTTGTGATGCAGATATAAAATAGATCTAAACTAATATACTCATTAAAAAAACATATATGTAAAAATGAAAGCAAGATTTGAGGGAAAAACCCTCCAAAAGAAACCAAAGCAACTTTAAGGAAAACCCTAAAATTCGAAAACAAATCGGATCTAATCTAACACAACAGTTTTGAACCATATCTAAAACGTAACATATAATATATCAAAAGAAAGCTAAGAAAAACTTAAATCTAATGGTTTTGATTTCATCTAAAAAAGAATTCCTCAAGAAAATATATGGCAAAATCGAGGTCATGTAACTATCGCGAAACTTAAAAAATAAGTTGATTTTTCAATCAACCATATATTCCTTATCTAGTCTCCATTTTTGGTGAGATTTTTTTGGGTTAAACTTCGAGAATAATTAATATATGTGGTTATTTTACTCAAATTTTGTATGTAAAATACAAAATTCTATCTAAAACTTACGATCTGGTATTTTTTTTTTAATTAAAAAAAATAAAAAAATAAATCTGGATCTAATTTAAGGCCAAATCTATTCATATATGAAACAAATCGGTTTGAAAAGAAACCAAACTAGGTAAAAAACTAGTAGAGAACATGAAATAAGCAACAAAAAACCAAAATTGCAAGGAGAAGATAGTTCAACAATACTAAGGTAGAGTCCCTAGAGAAGTCACTAGTTCTATTGTGATTGAAATTGCACAGCGACAAGGAGCTATTACTCCATGAGCCTTACCAAAGGCTCACTAGATAGATGTGTGTAACAAGATTGATACAAGTAAATGAATGAAATCCCACTATATTATTTGCACCCATTCATGAGTTCTCAAACTAATAGGTTGAGAAGGAACACTTGAACCCTCACAAGTTGGGGATGAGTGTTGAACCTAGTGCCATACCTAGAAAACCCACTTCTTTCTAAGATACCACTCCTAGAAATCCTGGTCCATAAACCTACACACATGCACAACTAACCAAATTAAACTTGCCTTCCATAGAGGGCATATTTTCATAAATAGAATGAAAGCATCAACATAATAACCATGACATTATAGAGACAATAAATGAATGGAAGGGAATTCATATGCTTGTATTGACAATCAAATAGCATATACATAGAAATTTTTCCTTCATGCAATGAGTCTCTTCTCCAACTTGCAGTCTTAGTCTCCTCCTCTCAATCTCAACAAAGCTCTCATGCTATAGTATCGACACTTGATCTCTCTTTCCTCTTAATAGGGTGAGACTATATAGGTTCATTTTATCCTTTGAGATAATGTATTTAGACACCAAGGGATAATTATTTCCTTTCATAATTATGAGATAATAATCCTTTGTAAGACCAATATAAGTAAAATAATAGATGAAAGGGGATGCATTCTGGCCAACAACTAAGGTAAGTTGGACTTGGGTCTATCTCACTATAGTGGAGTGGAAAATAGGGTTATAATAGACCCTATAGCCCTTCCTTGTTTAATTGCAACCATACTCTATCTCCCACTTTGAATGATTTTTTATTCTATGTTGATATTTCCGACCTATATTTTTCCTATGACTTCTTAAACGTCTTTTGTAATTGCAAATGGACTTGTCTAATATTATCAATGTTTTCTTCTACTATCAATGCATCCTATGTGAAATCCTCCCAGACTCCTGCTTGTTGTCCATCATACAACATGCAAAGATGAAGGTGGAAAACATCTAAAACAATATTCAAATGGGGACATACTAGTAGGAGTTTGGATTGCTTTATTATAAGTGTTGTATATAGACTAGATTTTCATCCTAGGTCTTCGAATGCCTGTAATTGTAAACCCTTAATTAAAGTTATACCAATATTCCATTTCCAATTAGAGGAAATTGTAGGTTGAAATTTGTTTGCTAAGGAAAAATCAAGAAATTAATAAAAAATGCCATGTAGACAATTTTTTAATATTACTTTACTTTTATCTATGTTCCACAATATTTATTAGTACTAGATTTAATAAATTGTTTTAATATATTATTTCTAACATTTTATTTTATCAAAATCTTGAAATATATGTCTCTCTATATTTTATATTTAAATTTAATTGTTATATTTATATTTATATTTATTGGTCTACACATATTTTATATTTAACTATTTTTTGGTTTTTTTTTAACGACATTGTCTACTAAAAGCCACAATTTCACCTGGAATATTTTTGGTTAGAATTTCAGTAATTTGTGCTTTCTAGAATACATTTTTTTACTACTTAACTATTTGTATTAACTATTTATATTTAAATCTATATCTATATTTTGATGGGAATATGGTAATTTTTCTCTTTCTAGAATATATTTTTTAAAACTATTTCTATTTAATTAACTATTTATATTTTTGACCGGAATCTAGTAATTTGTTCTTTCTGGAATATGTCTTTTAACTATTTAACTATATCTATATTTTGTTTTTTAACTATTTTATATTTATATTAATTTTTTTGGTTTTTTGGCGCATGGTTATTATGTCAAAATAGGCGCTGATTTTTAATTTATAATTTTTCACTATATCAAGATTTTACATTACATTAATATATTTTTCGATATTCTAATTCATATGCGTAAGTTGGAAAATAACATTAATAAAATATTTCACGAATACCCAAATTAATAATAAAATATTTAAATATTTCACCAATACCCAGATTAATATTAGTATATTTCAAGGACACCCAAATTAAACAATTTAAAATTATTTAGGACATGTACCTGTTTTTTGAATTTAAAGGATTTTGATTGGTTTACATATTATGACATGGAAAATACGTGAAAATTTCATGAGCAATTTTAGGGTGAAATGACTACTTTTGTTTGCTCGTCTATTTGTGGATGCAATTATTTTAATCACTTTAACTTCATGTCTATCTTTTCCCACAATGCAATCCATAATGCACAAAGAAATTAGGCATCCTTGTTTGAAATGATGCTCCTTGGTATTTCGAAAGTGCACCTAGACCTATTCAAAGAAAATTTTTGGTGCTTATTTCCATTTAATAGTCTTTTTATAGTGCATGAGAATGCACATCTTGTTGAACATAACAACTACCACTAACAGGATCTAGTCATGTCCCTTCCTAGTGGTTGGTAAACCTCTCACAAAGTCCATGGAAATTCTTTCCAAAGGAAAAAAGGGTATAGGTAAGGGATGGTATAGACCTTGTTTCCTATTACTAGGCTTGTTGGTACAACAAAGTATACATCCTTTGATGGACCATGATACAACTTATTACATTCTAGTCCAATACACATACCTCTACAAGTTGGAAACCATCTTCCCAACACCAAAATATTAGATAACCTTAGAGGTGTAGGCCTCTCTAATTAGTTGCAGTCACTCAACTTTAGGAACTTAAAGCTTATCCACGTTGTAGAGAAACCCATTCTAGAGATTATAGTCAAATATGTTGTCACTGTCGTCTAGACGAATCTATCCCTATAGCTGCTGACACACCTCCATGAATTCCTTGTTTTTTGTATATGCCTCTTTGTAGGCATCATGGGTGAAAGGATCCATTTGCATCATAGTTCCCAAAGATGTAATTTTTGATGTGGGCGGCCTTGAAAGCATGTCATCTAACTTGTTTTTTCTTCCCTTGTTGTACTTGTGACCAAATTAAATTGTTGTAGGAACCCCATCCACTTGTAGTGTTTGGTCTACTATAGCTTATGCTAGGCCTATATGTATTATAGCATGTGGTGATCTATGTGGATGATGATGTCATTTCCAATCAAATATTGTTTCCACTTTTTGGTATATTGTACGCAAGAATAAAGATATTTGTCATAGGTAGGGCTGGTAATTTCCCCATGAAACACTTCAGAATCATAGCATACAAGCCTTCCTCCTTACATTAAGACCTTTGTCATTACATACCCATTTAAACCCATCTCCATTTCGAAGGATTCTACAATTTTGGTAACATGAGAACTGGAACTTGATCTATGTTAAGCTCCCATCCACTAACATGATAGCATAAATACTCCAAATACTAATGTGAAAACTCACATTTATTGAGATTTTCTAGTATCTAGTGCTTCTTCAAAGTCTCTAGCAACCTCATCAAGTGTGAGATGTGCTCCTCCCAGGTAGCATTGTAAACCAATATATCATCCAAATAAACTATATAAATGAATCTAGATAAGGTAATAATACATCATTCATTAGTCTCATGAACATAGATGGTGCATTGTATAAAACAGATTGCATACGTAATCACTCATACAAACATTATTTAGTTTTGAAGGAAGTCTCCCTACTGCGTTATTCTTTCACTCAAACCTAGCCATACTTTGCTTTAAAACTATCTTGGTGAAGAATTTCACTTGCCACAACTAGTCTAATAGTTCATCAATCTTGGGCAAGGGTGAATTGATCTTAAGAATAATATTTTTTAACGCTCCATAATCAATTCACATTTTCCAAGTCCAATCATTGTTTGGCACAATTATGATAAGAGACCCATAAGATGAGGTACTTAGTTAAATCACTCCCTTCTTTAGTATATACTATGATTGATTCTTTACATTATTTGCATCTAAAATAGATTGTCCATACAACCTAACATTTAGCAATGGAAATTCCAACAATAATTAGATTTCATGATTCATTTCTCTCTTGGGTGGTATCCCTTTATGCTCCTAGAAAACTCCCATGTATTCCTATAGCGACCCTTCTAGTTGTTGTTTATGTTCTCTAGTACACCCCTCCAAGAATTCCCTTTCCCTTATTGACTCCTCAAGAGACTAATTTTCTCTTAAGAACACTAAAACATGTTTTGCTAGAATTAATCAATTTGTTGGAACATATTAGTGAAATTTTGGAATTTCCTTTGTATGCATTGGTGATGAATGATTTTCCATCCTTAATGAGGGAGTACTAGTTGGATCTTTGCATGAAAATTGCATCCTGCATATACATGTAGGGAACCCAAAACATGCCTCCATGTACATCAAGTGGTATTATCCAATTATACTTTATTAATATAGTCAACATTGCTATAAAATTTTACTCTACACTAATTCTCACCTTAATTTCTACATCCTTATTTACCAATCCCAATGGATATGGGCTAGGGTGATCACAAACCTCCAATGCAATTTTGTTGACCATATCTGGTACTATGAGATTAACTTATGAAAATATATGAAATGGGTTATTTATCTTAGAATTATTTGCCTAGATCTTATTATAGAAGAGTTTGGTCATCCCCTTCTCTCCCTAGTGATGAAGGCCACTCAGATTCACCTCCTTTTGTACTAAGGTGTAAACTCTATGTCATGGATATTTCTCTTCTTCCAATCCTTCTTTAGGTTCTATTAGTTCATATTTAGATAAAATTTCCCACACTTCTCTTTAATTTTACCATCAATGTTGTAGTGGTTTCCATGGTTGTTAGGATCCTAGCATTTATGTCCAATGACTATTATATTCTTATGCTTACCCATTTTCCACTTCTTCACGTCCTTGGAAGCTTCTTGGTGCTCTTTTTGTTTTGAATCACTGGACTACCTTTTCTTTTGGCCTATTCTTTTTAGGTACTAGGCATTTGTGAAAGAATTTTCCATTGTTATTAGCTTGAGTAACATCACTTGCTTCTTATATGACTATATATACCCCCTAAACTCTTGAGGAGCTAATTTTGTTTCTTGGGAGACATATCTAGCATGATGGCCATCTTCCTTAATTCAATGGCGTACTCTTGTACATGTTTCCCTTGCCTCTTCCTAAAGTAGTGCCATCGGATCCATTCATCCTCTACATACCCAATAGGGTAGAATTAACACTTTATAATTGTTTTAAAGTCCTCACACTTATTTATAGGGGGATCACCCTTCAAACTAAGTGTCTTCATATAAATTTCTCACCAAGTTAGGGAATGGCCCTCTAACTTCAATCTAGGAAATGAAATTTTGTACTCCTTATCTATGTGGTGAATGCTAAAATATACTTCTAATTTATGCAACAATGATTCAATTTTAAAGCATCAATGTCACCTTGGTACCACATTTTGTGAACTTTTGCTTTCATCTTGAATAAGGACTATGAATGGGAAATGGCACTTGACATGGATACTATTTCTTGGGTTCTTTCTTTTAATCCTTTTTAAGGTCTTCATGATCCCCAAATTTCCCCTCTAATATGACCTCTGATTTGGAACTTCCATATTCTCTAATCCGAAGCTTTTTTCTAGAGTCACTATAAGGAGGTTCATATTGCAGTTGACATCAACAACCTATGCTTCCATCCTTGTGAATCTCTCCTCCACCATATTAAGGTTATTATGAATAGACTTATTTGACATGGCTATTATTTTGTGAATTTCTACTTAAAATTCTTCTTGTATCCTCTACAACTTCCCATTAGATTCCCTAAAGAATCGTACTCTAATATCAATATGATATGTAAACTATTGTAGATATTCCACTCAAATGATTGTCACAACAGATTTGATAAAAATGATATAAAATATATACTATGAAGGTTAAATTATTTTAGATAATGTATTTGTAAATTATTGATTTTTCTACCTACACATGAAATAAATAAAAGGTGTAGAATATATAACAAATACAATCACACACCTTCCATAATGAACATAAGGATTTTCTCTAGGAAACCCTTAGCATGGCAGACAACCTAGCTATAATGTGAGGTTGCTCAGTCTCTTTTTTGCTCCCTATATTATTCTCTCTAACTCCCACTCCTAGTTTCTTAGCTCTACTATTGAACAATATACAATCTAATAGAATGGGACTCGTACTCTTGCTAGCGACTTGGTTTAAAATAGAAGGATAGCCAATAAGGGGTTAGGTTTGACTCCACCTCTCTACTAGAGTTACAACCATGACCATTCTAGAGTATTCTTCATGGTACACACATGAATATCCCATTTTTCATGAGTAATAGGGGCTAACGTGGCATACTCTCGATGCATGGTGGTCAAACTAGAAGGTCAATTTCCAGGAGGTATAACTTTTTCATATGAACATTGATTTATGTCATTTTTGCACCATTGGAAAGGTATATGAGTCTATAATAATGCCATGGATATTGGCATATGATGCATTTTTTGGAACCCAAAATACTTTATTTAGTGTCTTGACATGGTCCCAAAAGGTTCTATATCCCAATTCTCCAAATTGGGAGCCGTAAGGAATAATGACCGTCTAAGTTAATTCCTCCAACATTTCCACTTTGAAAGCACCTAGATAGATGAAAAGTAATATAATGATTCAATTTATATCAAAGCATCTTTGCATGATGAATGTATTGGAAAAATTATTAAGTGAATTCATCTCAAAATTTTGTAGAAGAAATATTATAAATATAGGCCAACTCAAAATTTAACAAAAGAATAATTATAAATATTATTGAGTGCCTCCAAGGTTTGGAATATTTTGTTGGTTGAAGTTGGAATTGGTTGGGTCCTATTTATACAATTGATTTTTTTCACACCATTCTCTTTTGAAACTTCTTTTAAATGCATCATAAGGTGAGATTTTGTATATATTTGATGCGAGTTTTAGCCTTGGAAATGAATTATTGGTGTCATAAGGATTGTTTCCATATTGGTTATTTTCATGTTTCAATGTTTACACTATTTCATTATCTCTTTTTCTTGTGGAAGTGACCTATATATTATTGGAATTACTCACCCAATGAAGGAACTTCATCTTATGGATGCCTACAAAGGAATTTTCTTCTATCTCACATGCAAAGGCACCTAAAAATAACTTTTCTCTTCTTGCAACAATGCCCACCTTCAAGCTATCCTTGTATTTTCATCACCTACCAAGAAAGTTAGGATGGATTGGGGATTTCTTCCTCCAATCCCTTTATGGAAGGTTCTCATAATTTTTTTAACTAAGTAATCTATCTTTGTTTCAATAACCTCTAGCTATACTTGAGTCTACTAGTTTCTCGGAGAGTATTATTTTGTACACTACCTTTACCTTTGTTCTACTTGCCTCCTTTATTGGGTACCCTTCATGGTTTGTTGGATATAATTTCTTTTTTCGGGTCTACTTATACTTCAACAACTTATGAATTAATTACATTATCAACTAGATCAAAAGCATATACATAACGTTCTTAAGAAAATGTGTCCAATAACTCTTTGGATTCACCAAATGGGAAATTTTCACAAGTATTTTAGTTCAATGGTGGCCAATATAGTTTCAATTATTCAAGATTCTCTTTGAGCACAATAAGCTTCAAAAAAATGGTGTGTCATGGAAGGATATATTCAAAATAGAATCTTATGGAAGGGGTTGAATCCTAGGAATTGGTCTATATTTTAGTGAAAAAGATGTTCAATCATTCAGTAAGTATGTAAAGTTTCACATAGACTAGGATGGATAGAATTAGAACAAGCATGATTAAGTATTCAACATTCATCAACCATAATGAAAAAGTAGAACCAATAATAGGGTTGATAAAGGATGAAGTAACCAATGCATATCCTATCCATTCATAAATATGGTTCAAGTCTACGTAATAGGCATGTTCTCCAGGTGTTAAACTAATGTGAAAATATATAAGGTATACAAAAATAGTCATTAAGATTTTTCATTTTAAACAAAATAGTGATTAACACTTAGGTTCATTGTTTTATTTAAAGGAGACACCAGTTACAAGAAGGTTTTAGTTCCCATTTTGATTATGATTACATTATTCATTCCAAAGTATTTGGTTTTTCACGAGTGTATATGTCAAATTTTCAAGTCTTAGGCAATGCATTTAACCAAGGAATTAGGCCTCTAGTAGAGAAAGGTTGTGGTTTGATGCTAAAACCATCGAACTTGTTAGAAGATGAAGTAGCTTAATAGGGACCGTGATGATCTGAAGTAGTAATATGAAGTGCAGTAAGTCATAGGAACATTTGTCAAAATGCTCCTTCAACACCATCTCATCTCAATGCATAGGGAAAGTAGAAAATGGAGGAACAAAATGAATGACAAATGACATATTTTTCACTAGTTAGGTCAACAATTCTTGTGAAATCATTCTTAACAATATAAATGCATAATGGCATAAAATTGTAAAGCGCATAAAAACAAAAGTCATTGTAGGTATGACATTTTTTGGTTAAAAATTACTTTGTGTGAAATAATAATCACATTTGATAGGCGTACCTATTTTGGAATAGGGCTTCCTTACTTTTAGTTTAATTATATTAATTAATAGGTGGATGGTTAGTATTCCATTTGATGGAATAATCATAGAATACTTGTAGTATTTGTCAGGGATAAAGGGTTGAGATTTAATTTAAAGGTACACATGCCATTTTTTATTTTCAATTTAATTTTAAAAATTTTAAATTAAAATTAAATATATATCAAATAATTTGAATTTGAAATGAGTTATGGTTTTTTTGGCATGTGGTATAGTATTGGCCCATGGTATTGTAAGAAATTTTTTTTACAGGTTACAAATCTCCACAATAAAATGGGGATGAATCTCCATGATTAAGAACCTTGTTACATTCCTTGATGGGGGTGTGCTTGGGATCTGGGGGAGAAATTGGGGGACGAGCCTACCACCCTTCCCACCTGAGGTGCATTAAATCGTAGGGGCGGGGATCTTCCCCTGGCATGCATCAACATGCATCCACATAGATGACATTAAATAGTGTTGGGTGGTCAATGAAAAACATATCAGTCTTGGTGGTTAGTGATGGATGTTGGGGAAAGCGTGAGGTCGAGGAGACGACATCCTTGCTTTTCGACCCTTCTTTCGGCTCTTGTGTTGAGTTTACATGGGTTTCCATCGATCAATACTTTAGTGAAGTGGGGAGTGGTTGTTGCTTGGAATTGGAGAAGTAGTGGTGGGAAGGTATTTTAATCTAGCAAGTGGAGAATCCATTGCTAGAACGATGGCCTCTCGGTCTGTGCTTTGGTGTAGTAAGTCGAATGAAGGTAAGGCTACTTATGAGGATAGTTGTGGGTCATAATTCTCATTTGGTGTTCAAGAAGGGGAGGAAGTTGAATAAGCCTAGATTGCAGGAGAAGTATTGTTTGTTGGCTCTGGAGTTTGGTTGTGGAAGCTAGTGCAAGCTTCTAATTATCAACGTCGACTTGGAAGCCCATGTTTTGAATCCTCTAGATTTTCTTATTTTGTTTCATGTTTTTTTTTTGTCAGAATAACTATCTCTATATGTCTATTTGTATTTGGAGAGTCTCTATACAATTTGGGTCTTGGTTCCTACCTGGATTGGGGAAATAAGTTTATGGGAAATCCAATGTAGCAGGTGAGGTTTCTCATGACGAGTCTGTATTTGTGGGTAAGTGTTCTATCACCCATCTTGCATTATTTAATATTGTGCAAATGTTGTAAGTATGGTATCTTGGTAGGTCTATGGTTGTGTGTTTGGTTAAATTATTAGGTAGTTGCTAGCTCGAAACGAGTAGAGAGATTTTCAAGGTGTTTGAGTGTGGGGTTTGCTTGAGTGGTTTAGTCTGGTTCATGGTTCATCATGACAACTTTGGGGTCTCATTCGACTTGTTCTCTCGTAGTAAATTGTCTAGGGATTTATAATATCATTTTCCATACTGTGGTTGTTTCAGTTACTGTCAAAGGTGTGATCCCCTACTGTCCATTATGCCTCCCTGACAACACATGCAACATTGAAAGGGGGTGGTGGAAGCAACTCGCAAGGCCAGCGGAGGGCTCACATTTTTTCCTAGGACTCTGCAACAACCTATTTTGACATAGTCCCCCTTGAGACATGGAGAGACATTAGGAAATTAAAGACTCAGGTATGAGTAGAAATTCATTCGCACTCGAACTCTGAGATTCTAGATGAAGTTTCTTGTTGGGTTTTGGATCATGTTCACACTAGGGGACAAAAAAGGAAATATCTTAACTTTGTTGATATACACTAGCATATGAAGACTCTTCTTAGTATGGTATTGAAAGATAAACAAGTGGAAAGGTAAGATGTGTTTGCTACTTTGGAGGACATTAAGAGGATGTTGAGGAACCAACTGTCCACCTTGGAAATGTTGAGAAATGACAACAATAAATTCCAGTTTAATTTGTCCTTGAATTAAACTGAGAATTAAAATCGAATTCTATTCTCATAACAACTTGTAAATAGTTAATTAAGTTTAATTAACTTAATTAGCTTAGGAATTTTGAGTTGGAAGTCTTTCTGTAGTCATGTATATATTCTCCCTAAGTTTTTTTGGTCTAGTATGAGTTTAAATTGAGTTGGAAATTAGATCACTTAGTTTACTGAGTTAAGTTCATTTAAATTAGTTCTAAATTGTTTTTGGAACTAATAGAGGACTAACAGTCAGTTGGTGCACTAATGCATCCACTAGTGCTACTCCGATTAGCTGAAGATTTCCTCATGAGAAACTCATGCATGTTAGTTCAGAGAAAGACCCAGTTGAGACTAGAGTGAAAGGACAATGTACTATTAGTTGTATGATTTACTGAGTTGTATAGATCATGCATGCAATCAAGAACTGGACCTAGTTTGGATTGCATAGTTTTGGCAGCAGTGGATTCCCATTAATATGGGCCATTCAACCATAGGATTTGCACAAGGAAACAGGGGCTTAGAGAGCTGTAGAATAGGCTAAGGATTTAGCTTGAGCTTGCTTGTGATCTAAGAGAGTTGAGCATACTTGTTCAGAATTGTTCTAGTGAGAACAAGCTTTGTACCTTCACTCATATTTATAATATATGCAATACAGATAGAGGGGTTTAGAGCAGTGGCTTTCCCCATATATATCTTGTGTTATGTGCCATTGATTTATCTTCTTCTTGTTCTTATTGTTTTCATCGATTTATTGGCTTCCGCTGGTTGAAAGTAGAAGTAGATTCTTGTCCTGTGCTTTAGTAAATTACACGAGCTTGTGAATCTACAGGATTTTCTACATGGTATCAAAGCTGAAAACAATATACTAGAGTAGATTTTGAATTTTTGAGTTTTGGGTTACAGGTGAAATTTGAATTTGAAATACATACTTCAGGATCGGTAGATGGTGTTATACGGTTTGCAGCTCGAGAATGCCATGGAAGGCAATTCAAATTTTATAGCCTGGAGGGAAAAAATGGAGGTTGTGCTAGAGGATATTGGCTTGAAGGAATTCGTTGATCAAGAGATTCATAAGCCAGAAGCATCAGATGCATAGAATTTGGCCGAATGGAAGAAATGTGTGGCGAAGTCAAGGCAGATAATCCTTGAAGGAGTTGAAGACCACATTGTCTCAAGTCTCCATGGTAAGGAAACTCTGTGTGTTATGTGGAAAGCATTAACAAACTTATATCAGAATAATAGTGACCAAAGGAAATTGGCACTGGAGGACAAACTTCAAAAAATCAAAATGGAGAAAGGCGAGACTATTCCAAAATACTTGACCAAGTTCACTCAATGTCGTGATGAACTTGGAAGTATTGGAATCACGGTTGACGAGGATGATATGGTGAGTCTTAATCTTCTAGGACTCCTAAAGAGTTGGCATAGTTATCAAGACTCTGTCAATGGTTGGAAGAAGTTGCCATACTATGAATGCCTGTGGTCGGATTTGATGCAAGAGTCAAATAGGAGGAACACCAGGGATGGCTCTTCATCAAAGATTAATGATGAAGAGAATTGTGCCTTAGCAATTAAGGCAAAGAAGGGGAAAGTGAAAGCTTCCCAATCCAAATCGGATTCTTATCATGGAGGTAAGAAGAAAGACATGATGAAAGTTAAGTGCTTTCATTATCATGAGCTGGGCCATTTTTCTACAAATTGCCCACCAAGAAGTCCAAGAAGAAGTCCTTAGGAGGAGCGGCGGGTGACGCTTTGGCCTCTCAATTCGAATTGGACTCTTCCCTCATTGCATGCATGGTGTCACCAATGACGGGAAGTATATGGTACTTAGATAATGGAGCTTCATTCCACATGACTGTAGACAAAGAGTTATTCAGTGGCCTGGAAGAGAAATATATCTAGATTCATATCGAGATGGGTGACGATAGGAAGTATATTGTTATTGGATTGGGCACGATTACTTTTCAAAGGGAGCATGGGGCTCCACCCACCTTGAAGGATGTTATGTATGTGCCCGGGTTGGGGAAGAACTTGGTATCCATTGCCATGCTTGAGGATAGAGGCTGTGATGTGATATTCTTGAAAGGAAAGGCATTCCTTTGACACATAGCCACGGGTCAGGTAAAGAAGATAGGGATTCAGGTGAAGAATATCTATAAGTTGGAGGTAGAGGAGTGCGTTTCTTTGAGCACAAAATAAGAAAGGAAGTACATCTGAGATATTGGTGAGTTGTGGCATAGGTGATTGGGCCACTTGCATCATGGAGCTTTGAAGATATTGCAATAAATCTCTACTGGTCTTCCCAAAGGTATGCTTGAGAAAGTCAATACATGCAAGGGGTGTACTTTGGGAAAATACACCAAGTCTTCCTTTCATGATAGAGATAGTAGAGCAAAGGCTATTCTAGAGAGAGCCCATTCAAATGTGTGTGGACCATTCTCAACAGCATCCATGGCCAAACACAATGGCCCACATCAGATACTTGAGATGAAGACACCAGAGGAGGCTTATTCTAGTAAGAGGCCAGATGTTGGTCACTTCAGGATTTTTGGGTCATCGGTATATTGCCATGTGACCAAAGATGCATGGAAGAAGCTTGAGACGACAAAAAAGTTGGGGATATTTGTGGGGTACACTAATACACCTCATAACTATTGGGTGTACTTGCCAACCAACAGGATGATAGTGGTTTGCAGGGATGTTAGATTCGATGAGGAGAAGGCCATGCAAGTTTCCCTTGAGAGGGAGCTTGAGCTACATGCAGATGAGGATATTTTAGCTCCTAATATTGAGGAGCCTCAGATTGATGTGGAGCAACCACATGCAAAGGATTCGGGAGTGGAGACATCCACTCAAGTAGAGTCTTCTAGAGAGGGAAGAAAGCACACCAGAGAGGCTGACATATTGTTGGATGATGCATGAGAGAATGTGGGAGAAGCCACTTCTCAATGTAGGTAGAGGAGGTCACCTGAGAGATACACTATATACATGGCTCTTATGGGCAAATGTGTTGTGACAGAGCCATCTTCCTTTAAGGAAGCAGTGCAGCAGCTGGTTTGGGTTGATGCCATGGTGGAGGAGTATGACTCCATAGTTCGTAACAGTGTTTGGGATGTGGTCCCGAGAACGAAGCATAAGTCAGTGGTGAAATTCCATTGGCTTTACAAGGTAAAGCAAGATGCAGATGGTAGTGTGGAGAAGCATAAGGCTATATTTGTGTTCAGTGGCTTTTCACAGGAAGAGGAGATTGACTAGATGAGACCTGTTCTCCTATTGCATGGTACTCGTCAATTAGATCTATATTAAAACTATCAACACAGATGGGTTGGAAGATACATCAGATGGATGTGAAGACATCCTTCCTTAATGGCATGATTGAGGAAGAGGTGTACATAGAGAATCCTGAAGGTTTTAAAACCTTTGACCACAAGTCACATGTGTGTCGGCTCAAGAGAGCATTGTATGGGTTGAAGCAAGCAACTTGTTCTTAGTACAACATGATACATAGCTACCTCATCGGGTTGGGCTTCACGAAGAGTGAAGTGAATGCAAACTTGTACCACATAATGGTGGAAGGTAACTTGTTGATCATTGTACTTTATGTTGATGATCTCTTACTGACAAGTGATGATCAACTCATCAAATCTTGCAAGGAGGACCTTGCAAGAGAGTTTGAGATGAAGGACATGGGGCTCATGCATTAATTTCTTGGCATGGAGGTATGGTGGGAGATGGGGAGTTGTTTGTGTCTCAGGGAAATTATGCCATGGAGATACTTAGGATATTCCACATGGAGAGCAAAAAACCCATGGAGACTCCTCTAGGAGGTAATTGGAGGAAGGAGGATGCTACTTCAGGGGACGTAGTGGAAGCTACTGTTTACAGGCATCTTGTGGGTTCACTCATGTACATGGTGAACACATGACCGGATATGTTTTATGAATTTAACCAGCTTAGTCAAGTGATGATTAGGTCTACCAAGCTATATTGGAAGGCAGAAACGCATGTGTTTAGATACCTAAGGGGCACTTCTCAGTATGGATCATGGTACAAATAGAAAAGGGGAGTGAATCTTAAAGGCTTCACCGATGTAGATTGGGCAGGTTGTCCATCTGACAGGAAGAGAACATCAGGAGGGATCTTCAGTATTGGGTCAGTGACATTTTCTTGGTACAATAGGAAACAAAGACCAGTTGCAGTCAGTTCAGTAGAGGTAGAGTACATGGCTACTAGTCAGGCAACATGTGAGGCCATCTGGATGAGGAAGATCTGGGTTGGTTTGTTTGGTCAATAGATGGATCCAACCGTGATTTACTACGATAATCAGAGTTGTATCAAACTCTCTAAAAAACCAGTTTTTCATGATCGGCCCAAGCATATTGATATCTGATATCATCATCTTAGAGATAGTGTATTGAGAGAGATTATGTTGTTAGAGTACATTCTCACAGAGGAGCAAGATGCTGGCATTTTGACAAAGGCATTGTCAAGATGTAAATTCGAGTTTCACAGAGACACGATCGGGGTAGCTGATAATCCCTTTCTTGTTGAGAGGGAGTGTTGAGAAATGGCAACTAGAAATTCCAGTTTAATTTGTCCTTGAATTAAACTGAGAATTAAAATAGAATTCTATTCTCATAGCAACTTGTAAATAGTTAATTAAGTTTAATTAACTTCATTAGTTTAGGAATTTCGAGTTGGAAGTCTTTCTGTAGTCATGTATATGTTCTCCCTACGTTTTAGGGGTCTTGTATGAGTTTAAATTGAGTTGGAAATTAGATCACTTAGTTTACATAAGTTAAATTAGTTGTAAATTGTTTTTGGAACTAATATAGGAGTAACAGTCAGTTGGTGCACTAATGCATCCACTAGTGATACTCTAGTTAACTGAATATTTCCTCATTAGAAACTCATGCATGTCAGTTCAGAGAAAGACCTAGTTGAGACTAGAGTGCAGGGACAATGTCCTATGAGTTGTATGATTTACTGAGTTGTATAGATCTTGCATGCAATCAAGAACTGGACCTAGTTTGGATTGCGTAGTTTTGGAAGAACTTGATTCCCATTAATATGGGCTATTTAGCCATACGAATTGCGTAAGGACATAGGGGCTTGGAGAGCTGCATAATAGTAAGGATTTAGCTTGAGCTTGCTTGTGAGCTAAGAGAGTTGAGCATACATGTGCGGAATTGTTCTAGTGAGAACAAGATTTGTATCTTCACTCATATTTCTGATATATGCAATATAGATAGTGGGGTTTTGAGCAATGGCTTTCCACATATACATCTTGTGTTATATGCCATTGATTTATCTTCTTCTTGTTCTTATTATTTTCATCGATTTATTGGCTTTCGCTGGTTGAAAGTAGAAGTAGATTCATGTCCTGTGCTTTAGTAAATTGCACGAGCTTGTGAATCTATAGGATTTTCTATAGGAAAAGCTTGACTCAAGGTTGGCCCACATGGAATGGCACCTTCATTGTTATTTAGACGATGCTGCCCCTCCTGGATTGAGTGCTAGGGACCCTGCTCCTGTCTCTTGGTATGAATCTAAATGAGGTTCATATTTGTTAGTCTATTTAGAAGTTTGGAATTTTTTGTACCTTTTACCCTGCATGATGGTCCTTTTTGTATGCTCAAACTAGTTAGTTGGCCTTTTTTGTACTCTGGGGAAAATAGAGAAGTTTGGATTGTGGATACACTTGTATTTCCAAGAGACAACATAAACCTTTTCAGTTAACTGGATATATCAAATATGTATCTTTGAGATATTTTGGTAATATAAAGTGCTTTAATTTACCAAAAACAAAAATTCTAGTTACATATTTTTGTTGTATATTATATATATATATATATATTATAATATATATAGTATATATATACAAAGTTAAAATAAAAGTTATAATTTAGTTAATTTTTATGAGTTTTTAAATTTTTAACAATGTGAAATGTATTATAAAGTAGTGTGTTGATATCTAACTTTCAACATTATTATTAACTATCTAATCTATATAATTAGATTAACTAATAAATATATTTAAATCTATTTAAAAATATAAGAAATATCTATTTTTTTAGGTTACAATTACATTATCAAGAGAACATATATAATTTGTAGAAGAGTTCCACTTACATGTTGTGTTGTGCAACCAACGGGCTTTCAAAAGAAAAACATGTAAAGGCAAGAAGCCAAATGGCATTATAGAGTTTTTAAGGATGAACCAAATGACATGCATTTGAGGGGTGGTGTCACGCCCCCAGGCCTATGGTAGTCTTTCACCCATACTTGGAGAGGTGCGGCACCACCGAACACTTTCTTTTCACCAATACTTATGTTCATGGACTACGCCTAACCATTAGTCTACTTAGTTTGTTTTTCGCAACCAAGTAATTATTAATGTTCCTTTATACCAATGAACACCCATACACATTCATTATCAACAACAATTATACATGAAGAACACAATTGCACAGTATAAAGGGAGGGGCAAATCCCTGAATAATTAGTCTGCCTGAATACAATTTATTACTCAACCTTACAATATTACAATGCTTCACAAGTATACTTGGGAAACACCAAGTTTCATACTTAGCCAATTTTACAACAAGGCCACACCTTCGTGTGCCAACCGAGTTCCTTGCTCGAGTTGGGCAGGCGCGCCCTCACATGGACCGCCAACCACACTCCTCAACCGAACTTTGTTCACCTTGCATGATGGGCGGGTGACCTCACTCGAGTCACTCATTCACCCTTTGCACAACAGGCAGGTGACCTCACTCGTTCACCTTTGTTTCACCTGGTGGTGACCTTACCCGAGTCTCCATTGCATACACTTACACAACGGGCAGGCGACCTACCCGAATCACCCGAGTCACCCCTTGTCTCCTTTTGCACGACAGGTGGGTGACCTCACCCGAGTCACCACTCGCACTGCTCATCCAAAAGGCGGGTGCCTTCACCCGCGCCCTCACCCGATAACCGAGACCTGTGCATTATCTCTGTGCGGCCTTGCCCCAGGGATGGGTGCATAAGAGCTGCGCTTCCTTGCTGCGACTTCCACACTACTTCATACTCCTCCTTGTATTCGTGGATGAATGCATTCGAATGAATGTCTTCGCTCCAATCTTCGCATATAATATATATGCTTCATGGTGGTCGTGCCACCCCTTGGCTGACCTGCTCTTTGTTTTCCAAGCTGACGCCTTCCATTGTTAACTCGTTTGGTCGGCCCATCGACCAATGCCCAAACTTGCAACTCTTTCACCGTCGTCTCATTTGATGAATTCCCCAGCTCGTTCCATATATATACATGACCGCTTTCATCACTTTCACACGCACGCCCAAGTGCTTAGCTCGGCCTTTCTCCAACTCGTGCGCTCCAACCAAGTCGCACTTTGTGTGGCGGTCGGGCCTCAGACCGCAGGTCCTTACATCCTCCCCCACTTGAAATCATTGTCGTCCTCGACAATATCTCATCCCGGAAACCATCTGTCACTGAGATCACCATACCAAGGCATACACCCCATCGGTATGTCATATATCGGAAAATCATCTCAATCCACGATCATCAATCATCTTTTCGCAATCTCCACATGCTGCTCCCCATTGTGGAAGGTTGGCCCCTCCATCTCAAGCTACATGCTTCCTGCAACATCTCGTGTCGACCTCATCATGTGTCGTCCTGGTGTGAACTGCTGCCATGATACTCCAACATAATGCTAACACATCTCTGTACACTTCCAGACCCCATGTTTGAACTAGTTGGGTAGCTAATCCAACTGTCACGCCCAAACCATGAGAGTGAACATACTCATGCCATCATCAGTCATTTCTCTGAACATCCTGTCACATCCTCAACTCGATCAAGAATCCATCTCCATATAAGTAAGCCATGCTTAGTTCCATGAAGTAGTCTCCATCTCATCTGCAACATGCTGTCCATGATTTTTGGTGTCAATGTGCTGCATGAAATTAGTCGCATCTATCCCAACATCATCCATCTGCAAAACATTTGTCTCCTAAAGCGAAGAGATCATCCCATCAAACTCCGACTCTCGATGTGCCACATCCAGGTCCATGAAACAACTCTCCATCACATCTGTAATGTGCCATCCCTCAAGTCTGCCATAGAAGCAAGTATACACCTGTCTCATCTATCCATGTGCTTCCCATGATCATAGATCAATCAGCTCCCATGTGTCAAAAGTGGTTAAGTCTCAGCTCAACCCATGCCCAAGTGTTGCCCCCAAGGCATCATCATGGTCGTAATTCCATCACTCCAAAGTGTCTCATATCGATCCTCTACATCAAGTCACTCTTTCAAGCCATTCCCATATATGTACTCGAAAGTATGCATCCCATCCTGCATCAAAGTCTCTGACCTTAGCTTCTCAATGCATCAGATCCTCTAAGTCCACCATATATGAAGTCCCAAAAGTCACAACAATTTCATGTCATCATGAGCTCCATGTGTCATCTCCAACTAACATCTCAGCAAGCATACAAGTCTCGACCCAAAGGTCTCTGCAAGATGCCTCAGCTCTTCATGTAGTAGGAATGCTCCATAGTCTGCTCACAACTCCATCCAAGTCCATGGCCTTGTTGTACAAGAGTGCACAACCTCTCCATCGGCTCATAAGTAAAACATCACCATGTCACACCAGAAAATCTACCGGCACAACATCCCTGCCTTGGCACTCCTCATTGGATGCCCATAAGTGGCACCTCTATAAGTGCTCTTGCATAGTGTCCTTGCATAAGACTGCCATGCTCCATGTCTCCAACTTGATGTCCATGACTAAGTTGCCCATGTGTCCAACTAAGTAGACCCATCACAATAATCGGTCATCCCCATCCAAGTCTGCAGTCTTCAGTCTAGTGAACTCAGTCACCCAACCATATCATCATCACATGAGTCTCTCCATCATAGCTCCCCCACTAAAGGTTCCACAAGGCTATCTCTTGGTCTCAGCCATGAGAAGTTCACCCAAGCAACTCAAGTGTGTGCCCTCCTCCAATCTATCCATGAGTCATGCTGGGCACTTAGCCAATTCTTCATGTGGCTAAAGCATGACCCAATCCTCCCGTAATGAAAATCATGTTCCTCCCTTGTCACGGGCCCTTGTAACTTCTATTATAAGGTCACAAACAACCCCAACAAGTCCTGCAATAGTCAACAATCCTTGCTTCTCCATACAAGGTCTCATCATAGACATCCATGGTAAGATGTTCCCTTGCATTGGCAAACTGACTTTGCTCTTCCCTACATACGATTCATCTACCAAATGCTCAAGTGAAACACAAGTATCAACAATACTTACATTATCATCATGAGGCTCCTCTATGTGAGTATCCTCATCCATCCATGTCTGCAAACTGCACAATCCTGGTCCAACTTGATCAATCTCAAGTTCATCCTCCATCATGGTCACGTCTGCAACATCCTCAATCATCACAACTTCCTCTTCCTAGTTAGCACAATCTACAACTTCATCCTACTCCATTGTCCAACCAAGTTGAAGAAGTTTGTCTTCAACAATCCTTACCGAGACTTCAAGCGGGGATTCTCTTCTTTCATCTGCTTCAGCCTGTATAAGGTAAGCAAGAGCTTCCCTTCGCATTATTCCAAACCTGCCATGCCTTGTCATTCAGCTTGGCCCAAGAACTAAGCTTCACCTCTGCTAAACCTTTCACCATTCACCTGAATCACCCTAATATTCCACTTGTCACCTGCAAAACTTAAACTTCCTTTCAAGTCTTTGTTCTTTGTATAATCAACTCCTTGATTCAGTTCACCAGCACCAATACATCAGCTTCACCAACTATGAACCTGCTCTGATACCACCTGTCACGAAGTGACAGTGGGATCAGCTTCTTCCGCAAATCCCCTTTACACTT
This sequence comes from Pinus taeda, assembly GCA_000404065.3. Classification (NCBI taxonomy): domain Eukaryota; kingdom Viridiplantae; phylum Streptophyta; class Pinopsida; order Pinales; family Pinaceae; genus Pinus; species Pinus taeda. Next base: position 105,476 of record APFE031236145.1, on the reverse strand, counting down.
CACCAGCTCTGATACCAATTGTCACGCCCCCAGGCCTAAGGTAGTCTTTCACCCGTACTTGGTGAGGTGTGGCACCACCGAACACTTTCTTTTCACCAATACTTATGTTCATGGACTACGCCTAGCCATTAGTCTACTTAGTTTGTTTTTCGCAACCAAGTAATTATTAATGTTCCTTTATATCAATGAACACCCATACACATTCATTATCAACAACAATTATACATGAAGAACACAATTGCACAGTATAAAGGGAGGGGCAACTCCCTGAACAATGAGTCTGCCTGAATATAATTTATTACTCTACTTTACAATATTGCAATGCTTTACAAGTATACTTGGGAAACACCAAGTTTCATACTTAGCCAATTTTACAACAAGGCCACACCTTCATGTGCCAATCGAGTTCCTTACCCGAGTTGGGTGGGCGCGCCCTCACACGGACCGCCAACTGCACTCCTCAACTGAACTTTGTTCGCCTTGCACGACAAGCGGGCGACCTCACCTGAGTCACCCGTTCACCTTTGTTTCACCTGACAGCGACCTCACCTGAGTCTCCACCACATACACTTACATGACGGGCAAGCGACCTACTTGAGTCACCTGAGTCACCCCTCGTCTCTCTTGCACGATGGGAGGGCAACCTCACCCGAGTCACCACACGCGCTCCTCGTCCGATCGGTGGGTGCCTTCACTTGCGCCCTCACCCAATAACCAAGACCTGTGCGTTATCTCTGTGTGGCCTTGCCCAAGGATGGGCGCATAAGAGCTGCACCTCCTTGCTACGGCTTCCACACTACTTCACACTTCTCCTTGTATCCGTGGATGAATGCGTTCGAGTGAATGTCTTCGCTCCAATCTTCGCATATAATATATATGCTTCATGGTGGTCGTGCCACCCCTTGGCTGACCTGCTCTTTGTTTTCCAAGCCGACACCTTCCATTGTTAACTTGTTTGGTCAGCCCATCAACCAATGCCCAAACTTGCAACTCTTTCACCATCGGCTCGTTTGATGAATGCCCCAACTCATTCCATATATATACATGACCACTTTCATCACTTTCGCATGCACGCTCAAGTGCTTAGCTCGGCCTTTCTCCAACTCGTGCGCTCCAACCAAGTCACACTTCGTGTGGCAGTCGTGCCTTGGACGACAGGTCTTTATAGGTGGGATGGTGTAGTCGATTATGATTTTTAATTAGGGTGCATGTGTGGTGGCTATTTGAATGTGACTAATTTGTTTTTTAATTTATAAATTTACAAAATATTTTATTACTAGTTGTATATGAAAATGCCACCACAAGAAATTATGGTCTAGAAAATAAGTTAGAGAAGTCTTGCATAGTTGTGAATTAAAAGAAAAAGTACCGGAGAAAATTACTATTGATTTAGATTAGCTTTGTTTCAATTATATATTTAAAAAATGTAACAGTTAAGTTACGAGATATTAGAAAGTTAGTAATTTTTTTATTCTTTATAAGTTAGATATATCATGAATTTATGACTTATTAAGAGTGGAGAGTTTGCAATGATGTTAAAATTTTAATTAAAAAACATTAAAATTAAAAAACTTAAAAATAATATTTTTATCTTTCTCTGTTACATTGTAAATATAATCCTTATTTGTTTAGTGGTTAATTTTATTTTCTATTTATCCATATAAATTTCTATTATACCTCTAAATTAAATTGATGTACAACATTCTTTCTTATATAATGAAGTGTGATTTTTCCTAGTTTTTCATCTTATGATCTCTTATAGAAAGATTGTTTTGCTTTGCAATATGATCCATGGATATTTTACTCTTTCATTGGTCATTTTTTTGCTTTAACCTCTAAAAATCTAGTGCTTTTTTGCTTTAACCTCGAAAAATTCGACAAGGTGTCGTGATAATTGATTTGCCCACAATAATTTTTAATAACTTTAAAAAGGAAAGGAGAAAGGTGCATTTAAACAAACTTGACCAGGTTTTTTCCTTTTTACATTTTCCCATTTTATTTTGTCATCAAATTTTTGTTTTTGAAAGGGAAGAAACACTTATTAAAGAGAGTAGTTTGGATTATAATCAAGAAATTTATTTTGGGCAAAAGTTTCATTTTTTTCATTAAGTTAAAAAGAAAGAAAGAGAACGGGGCAAAAATTATTAGCAGATTTTTGCTAGGATAGAAAAAAAAAAGGTTAAGTGTGTTTTTGGGTATTTTATTGTAGTTGTTGTAAAATCAAGGTTTTGATATTATGACAGAGTTAAGGATAATAGAGTTATTTTTTTTTGCACAATTATCATATTTGGAGAAGAAAAATGTAAGAGATGCTACAATCCAAGAGGTTGTGGCAAGTGTTAAATGAAAACCAATCGGTTTTACAAAAGAAGTTGAAAGATTTGTGAATAAGCTAGATGAAGTGATGTGGTTGATTGAGTTGCATGTTTTAGACAACCTATTATTTCATCTTGAAGAATGTATTACTCCCAAGGAAAGTTGGGATAAACTTGCCCTTGTATTTGGAAGTGTCAATGAGTTCCATGCTCTAGAATTGAAAACTAAATTATCAACCCTAGTACATGATGAGCATGCCTCTATTGATGAGTATCTTGGTCATTTTAGGTCCTTGTTGTCTCAATTAAAAGCATGTGGCAAGGAGAAAAATGACGTTGAATGTATTATTTTGATCTTGTCAAAACTAAAGGGTCCTTTTTAGGTTTTGGTGTTTACCTTCTATGCAACAAGGGATGCCCTTGGTGATAAATTCCAAATACTGAACTTTAAGATATTCTATGATTGTCTCATATGAGAACAATCTAACCTCAAGTGGCTAGATGTTCTCTCTAACTCTCCAAGTTAGGCTTTGGTGGCTCATAACTCCAAAGGTCAACATAAAGCTTGGTTTCAACAAAAGAAAAGTTATGCACATGATTATGAGTCTCCCTTGAAGCCTAAGCAGAATACGAAGTATTCTCCTCCAGTTTTTAAGAATGAAGGATCCTCCTCAAAGATAAAGAAAAAACAAGAAAGGAAGAAGATGGTGTTATGCAACCAGCTCACAAAATAGAAGAAAAGATAGATCAACAACTTCAAAATCAACCTCTTTGAGGGGGAAACCTCCTTTACATTACACAAAATGAACAATTCTTGGATGATACAAATGACAAGACCTCCTTTCTATATATAGGAGTCTAAGGGGTCACAATATAGTCAAATCTGACATAACAATAATAATGTAAGGGTACAACAATAACAATAGTGGGCTTCTATGGGGCACAATAATAATAATATGGGGACAACATGGGCACACAATAACAATGGTGGGATACAATGACAATAATAATAAGGGAATACACTAGTATTATAGGGACATAACATGCCCCTCTCCTTCAAAAAAGTCTTGTCCTCAACGCTTGAGTAGTTCTGGATGCTTCTGTATAAAATTCTCATCCTCCCATGTGGAATGTTCAGCGGGTAAGTTCTTCCACTTGATGAGATACTCTGAAATTGATCAATTTCGTAGTTGTCAAGTCTTTTTTATGTGACTGCTTCAGGTTCTAATATGATTTATCCTTCCTCGTCAAGTTCTGGCAATATTGTTTGAAATGGGAGCTTGTCACCTATAACCTTCTTTAAGAATGAAACATGGAAAACTGAATGCACTCGAGAAGCTATAGGAAGCTCCAATTTGTATGCCATAGTACCAATCATTTGCAACACCTTGTATGAACCATAATAATTTGGTGATAATTTATTATCCTTCTTAGCTTGCTTGAGGGACATTTGTTTGTATGGTTGTAGCGGTAGAAATACTCATTCGCCTACATAAAAACTTCTTTCACTGCGATGTTGATCTTCCTGTTGTTTCATTTTATTCTGCGCCAAAGTGAGGTTATCCTTTAAGAGTTGGAGAACTTGTTGTTGATGCTCGATGTGATATTCCACTACTTGAACCTTGGAATTTTCTCTTAATTATGATGTGATGGATGGTGGATGATATCCATAAAGTGCCGTAAATGGGGTAATGTTCGGTGCAGTATGGACGAAAGTGTTATACCACCATTTAGCCAGAGGCAACCATTTGACCCATTGTGTATGTTTATAAAAGAAAAAATAATGAATATATCATTCCAAACATTTGTTTACTATCTTAGTTTTCCCATCAGATTGAGGGTGATAAGACTAACTATAAGCTAACTCAGTACCAAGACAAGAAAATAATTATGTCCAAAAAATTCCAGTGAAAATGGGATCTCTGTTGCTTATAATAATCTTTGGGTTTCCATGTAGCTTTTGAATTGTTTCCATAAATGCAGTAGAAACTATATTGGCTTTAAATGGATGAGATAATGCACAAAAGTGTGCATAATTGGTAAGCCTATCAACTACCACCATGATGACACTCTTTCCTTCGGACTTGGGTAAACCTATGATAAAATCTTTTGAAACCTCCTCCCAAAATTGACTTGGAAGAGATAAAGGTTGTAATATACATGGTTTCTTAATTGTTTCAACTTTATTTTGTTGGCCAACCAAACATTCCGCCACAAACTTTTGAATATCTGGTTTAAGTCCATCCCAAAAAAATTCCTTCTTAACCCTGTGGTAAGTTTTTAAAAATCCTGAGTGCCCTCCTAAGGGAGAAGTGTGCAATTCCATAAGATTTTTTTGTTTGAGTTTGGAATTATTACATAGGTATAAGCAATCTTTTTACCATAACGAATCATTTTTCCAGCTAAATGTATCAAATGTACTGGGATCTTGTTGTAACTTTTGAATGAGTGCCCACACTTCTTTGTATTCTTCTATTCATCCCTTGCTTCGTTTATCCAATCTGGTTGGATAATAGAAATGGCACAAAGTAATGCTTCCACATCCTCATCCTTTATTGAGAGTGCATTTGCCACAACATTTTGCTTCCCTTTTTTGTAGATGATTTCAAAGTCATAACCCAACATCTTTGTGACCCATTTTCGCTGCTCTTATGAAGATAATCTTTGTTCTAAAAATTATTTAAGACTATCACGATCTATTTTTACCTTGAAGTGTCTTCCCATTAGGTAGGGTCACCATTTCTTATGTGCATGTAGTATTTCCAACATTTCCTTCACATAAATAGATTTGTGTAAAAAATTTCCTTTGATTGGATGACTTTCAAAAGAAATGGGTCTTTCTTATTGCATTAAAACAACACCAATTCCATTTCCTGAGGCATCACATTCCACAATAAATGTTTTTGCGAAGTCAAGTGTAGCTAAGATGGTGCTTGGCACATTGTCTCTTTAATATGTTCAAAGGCCTTTGTTGCTTCTGGAGTCCGTGAAAATGCATCTTTCTTCAATAATGTTGTTATAGGTGCTACTATTCTCCCATAATTCTTAACAAACTTGCGATAATACCATGTCAACCCGAGAAATCCTCTAAGATGCTTTATGGATGTGGAGATTTTCCATTCCTTAAAGGCTTTATTTTTTCTAGGGTCTACCTTAACAGCTTCGTGAGATACAATATGACCCAGATATTCCACCTCTTGTAATCCAAAGAAACATTTGGAGATTTTTGCATATAAATGTTTCTCCTCCAATAGTTTGAGCACCATGTGAACATTTTGAACATGATCCTTCCATGACTTGCTGTAGATTAGTATATCATCAAAAAATACTAACACAAATTTTCTAAGGAAGGGTTTGAAAATGGAATTCATTGAACCTTGAAATGTAGAAGGTGCATTGGTAAGGCCAAACAACATGACAAAAAATTCATAATGACCCTCATGAGTTCTAAATACTGTTTTCGGAATGTCTTCAATCTTCATTCTGATTTGATGATATCCTGAATGAAGATCCAACTTGGTGAAGTAAATTGATCCATGCAATTCATTCAATAATTCATCAATGACATAAATGGGAAATTTATCTTTAATAGTGAGCTTGTTGAGCTCGCTATAATATCAACACATGCACCATGATCCATCCTTCTTGTGCACCGATACTACTAGAGCAGAGAAAGAACTTTGACTAGGTTGAATTATACTAGCCTCTAGCATTTCTGCAACCATACGTTAAATTTCACTCTTTTGGGCATAGGGATATCTGTAAGGCCTGATGTTTGGAGAACACTTCTGGGAATCAAATGAATAGCATGATCATGATCACGAATTGGTGGGAGGCCTTTGGGAGTCTCAAATACCTTGGAATGATTGTCCAAAACTTTTTGGAGATCTAGAGAAATAGATGATTTCGATGTGGGAACCTCTAGCGAACATAATTGTACTATTACGCCTCATTGTTCTTTGTTTAGAAGACTTGTCATTCCATTAGATTTGATTATCTTTCTTGATTTCCCTGCGATACCCCTTAATTCTAATTCCTTTCCTTTCGAACAAAATTTCATGAAAAGTTCTTGAAAATTAAAAACTATTGTACCCAAGGATTGTAGCCATTGGACTCCCAGTACAATATTAGCACCACCCATTGGAATGGAGAGCATTGGGCTATTCAATACATATTCTCCCATGGATAGCTTGATATTATGGAACTTTCCAGAGAAATTTATGGTTCCTCCACTTGCAACCATCACTTGATACTCTGGTGCAGGATATAGGAAGCAATTTAATTCCTTGGCTATCTTACAATGAATAAAATTATGGGTACTGCCCAAATCAATCAACACTATTACATTTTTCTTCTTGATATGTCATTATATCTTGATAGTTTGAGGAGTGGTAATTCCAGCCAATGCATTACAAGATATGGTCAGATTCATTTATTATTTCTCTAGGTTTTGTTCCTGGTGTATATCCTCTTCTTTTGGCGTTTCTTGTTCCTTTTATTCCTCCTCTTCACAGTCTATATAAAATAATTTCTTCTCAGCACACTTATGACCTTTAGTGTATTTGCTATCACAACTATATCAAAGCCCTTTTTCTCCTTTTTCTTCCAATTTTTGTGGTGTCAACCTTATAGGTTGTTGAAGGCTAGGAGCAACAACACTTCCATATTTATGGTTGTGAGTGTAGCCTTCCTGGTTTCCATAATTTTGCTTTCTATTTTTCTTGCCAACCTGAATGCCTTCTCTGATGAATCAGGTTCCCAAAGGTGAACCTCATTTTGGATGTTATCCTTTGAAGTCCCTATGAACACATCAATCCTATGCTCGTCTGGAATATCTTTTACCCTTATGTTCAATTTTTGAAAGTCCTATGTGCTCAATCATTGAACCCTTTTGTTTGAGATTTATCAATTGGCTAAAAAAGGTGTTTCTTTTTGTATCCTTATAATGTGTTATCATTGCTTCCGTAAAAATTGCCCAAGTGACCATTTTCTACGAGAGAAAATCCATTGATACCATACAAACTAATTTGGTTCCAAATATAAAGTTGAAATGCGTAACGTTTGTGTGTTTTGCACATTATGGAGATCAAAATATTGCTCCATTTGTAGTATCCATGTTACGGGATCCTTGCCATTAAAATTCCTCATATCTATCTTTGGAACATGGTGGGTCTTCAAATCAACGTTAGAGTCTATGAAATCATGATTAACATTTCTGTTGTTCTCATCATGTGTTTCCTTTACTACCCTTTCACCATTAATAAACATTTCTTGTAGAAAATTTGTCAAATCTGTCTTCAAATTTTCCATTTTGTCTTCCATCTTAGCTTCCACGTCATTAATCTCAGGTTCCATGCCTTTCTTTAAGCCATCCATCTAAGCTTCCATCTCATTCATCTTAGCTTGCATGCCTTTATTTAAACCATCCATCTTATCTTCCATGCCATCCATATTAGCTTCCATGCCTTTCTTTAAACCATCCATCTTAGCTTCTATTTCTTTTTGTGAGAGTGAATTCTGTTTCACTTGGTCTCGTAATTTTGATATATCATGTTGCATTTCTTCCTCTTCTTCATGATTCATGCTAGAGCTTTTAGGTTTCTTACTAGGTGTTTCCATTTTCTTTCTTTGGGACATCAATTAATGATAATTATGCTTCACTATGCCCTTTGAATTCCTTCAAACTAATTTTTCAAACCAACTTATGCAAAATAAAAAAAAACTACACACCTTTTTTCACTTTGTAGGAGCTTGATATTGAATCTAATGTATCTCTGAAATTTCGGATCTCCAAGCTCTGAAATTCTGAACTATGGTAGCCCTTTGCGTCCTCTTTCTAATGCCACTAGTTGGATAAAAATTGGATTCTCTAATAAAGAGTTATGCCCAATCTCCCAAGATGACCTGATTATACACTTTTTCAGTAGAGCGAACTTGTATGGAGTTCCACGTGTCACAGTTTCAACCTTCGGACTTGAAAAAGATGCAAAGAATACTACATTCCATCCTCTTTCTATAAATTCAAACGAAATTGAAATCTGATACACAGAGAGAAAATCATTATGATTTTCCCAAGGTCACCTATTTGGGATGTAACTCAGGAGCCTTCCAAAACTCTGAATCCCTTAGATCATACCTCTGAAAATATAGTGATTAAATATCTAAAATTCGTACCCGAGGATCATTACGATTTCGACTCAAATGAGTTTTTTTTTAGCTTCTAAAACATCACCGAAAAACAGTTATAGTGAAAATTCCATGATGATCTGTTTGGAGTAGAGAAACCCTAGAATCCAAAGCTCTGATACCAAATGTAATGAAACTAGCTCAGAAAAAGATAGAAAAGATAGATCAATGACTTAGAAATTAGCCTCTTCGAGGGGGAAATCTCCTTTACATTACACAAATGAATAATTCTTGGATGATGCAAATGACTAAACCTCCTTTCTATATATAGGAACCTAAGGGGTCACAATATAATCAAAGTCAACATAACAATAATAATATAAGGGCACAAAATTAACAATAGTGGGCTTCTATGGGCTGCACTAATAACAATATGGGGACAATAGGGGCACAATAGTAACAATAAGGGCTACAATGATAATAGTAATGGGGGAATCACTAGTATTATAAGGACCTAACAAGAGACATGCTCTTATTTTTGTGACTATAATACAACCCCACGTTGTGGCCACTGGGGTTGCTCTTGCATATTTATCCTTATGTAATATGTGGATATTTTTTAACAAAAATAATGTTTCTAATGTTCAAGCTTTGTGTTTCACGTTAGATGTTGGTCTGAGTTAAATTCATTTTAAGGCAATGTTGCTGGTTAGAAAGGGCCCACCAACCCAATTCATTGCTTCATTGTGGTAGTGCAATTGTGATGTGAAATATGGTGTGTTGTAACAATTTTTAAGTATACTTTGTTTCATTACCTGAGTTGTTCCTTTTCCGTAAGAAGATATATTGTTTAACATTTAATGCGTGAGTTTGATCTTTGGTAATAGTTTTGCGTTGCAGTATATGTGTGGATTGACCATATGATGATCATATTTCATTTATAGAGAATATATCTAACCTGCATTATTGGTGTTTTATATGTATAATATAGATAACTCCTTTACCATTATTAAATTTAACATATTGATTGGCAAATCTGACTTATGAGACATTGAAAATATAGATTAGATGCATGGATTGCCTAAGTAATGGTCGACGATTTAGATTATAGACATATATATGAGTTATATTGGTTTTATTTCATACATATAGCATAGACATTTCACTCATTGCAACCACACTCAACATATTGTTTGATAACCTATTTTATAATATATTGAATTCATAGATTCGTTGTGTAATGGTTGCAACAAATTTCTAAAGCCTAGATATCGTTGGTAGCATTTGCATTTGGGACACAATACAAAGTAATTATATATTCTCTGAAATATTGAATTGGTGAGGATTTTCTATGCTTACATTTGTCTTGTAACATACAAATCTTATCCCTAGTGCTTGTATTTTCATGTGAATGACACACATATTTATTTGACAACTAACACATTTAACATGTGATATTTACCTATCTTGCATTTCAACTAATTGATGACACACGATATGATTTGAAGCCCTTCACAGTCTTTTACTTTTGAATCTAGATTTGATCTATTTGACAAGCCACACGACTGTGTTATGGGTTTTTCTTTATGAGTTTGGTATTGGCAGTGCTGCACATAGTTGATGGTTTTGAATCATTTTGATGCCTTGATTCCTTTTCCTTTGTTCTATGTTATTTTAACTTGTAGTAGATCAATCATTGGAGGATTCTCTTTGAGATTGCAACCTTTTGTGACTGTAGGAACACTCTCTTCCTTTGAGTGTGAAATACTACAACCCTTAAGGGAAGGACCCCACAACAAGAACCCAGTGGTCCCAATAACTTAGGGTTTTCTATCATATCAATATATTAATCATTTTGTCACTGAAGAATCCTAATTGAAAGTAACTCTTCATATCTATTTGGTGGTAAGTGATTAGTGAGTGAGTTGTGCCTTGTAACATTTCTACAATATGTATCCAATGAATGTGACCCTTTTTAGAGGGTCTTTTCAATTTTGATTGTTATTGAATACAAAGGTGAGAATTGCTGAAGGAAAGATCTAGAGACAAGCTGTAGGAGCCTAATTGACCTTACAAAAGCAAGTGTTTCTAATTATTTTTCCCAACGACCAAACCTATGATATGTGATGGAGTCCTTATTTTAGTAGTTGAATAGAAGGACCACCAATGTCCATATATGCACGCATACTATGTAATTCCTCTAAGTATATGCTCTCATATTGAAATATTTATGTTCCAAATTTATCGTCAATAAATTCACCCAAATTTTTGGTGCAATTTCTCAAGATGTGCTCGAGATATAAGAATATTGGTGGTTTTATTTTGTTCATAAATTCCCCAAAATTTAAGACTTGGAGGAGTGGGAAGGTAAGAACCTCAGTGACCACTTTGGTGAGTCCCACAAGCTCTTATCGTGCTGGTAAAAGCATGTTTCTATATTTATATTTTTCCAGTGATCTTTTGAGCTAACAGAGTGAAAAGATAACTTCTTGATGACAATATCTTAATTGCACAAGGAGCTTGTGAGTGTGATTTGACTTCTAGTTTTTGATTTGAATTTTCTTTCCTTTTTTTCTAAGATGTATGAGTAGAGGTAAGCATAAATATAAAGGTAGAGGTAGGAAATATACTTTTAAACACCCCCTTCCAACACTAAATCACTAACGGGTGGATATTCTAAGAAGGAGCGGATAAACAAAACCTTGGTAAGTAGCTCAAAGGACTAGGTAAACACAAAAATGGATTTCATAGAGGAATCCACTTTAATTGGGGGATTAGAACCAAAGATAGAATCATAGGTTGGTCATCACCCTAATCAGGAGATTGAATTACCCCTAGATACCGAGTTCAACTTGTTTGGAGGTGAAAAGATGGAATAAGGATAAGGATAAGTATTCGTACAAGGACTAGAGGTAGAGGAAGAGGTAGCCTTTGGATTCCCTATTGTGGATCCTAATGTAATGTTCTAGATGAAGAATATTAGCCCTTCAATACTACCACACTTTTATGATGAGAGAAATGAATATTATGAAATTTTTCTTTTCGAGTTTGATATCTTATGTAGGAGTTATGAGTATTTTACAGATGCCCAAAAACTTAAGTTGTTCCCTGTTACTCTCAAGGATGGAGCCTTGCACTAGTTCATGGGACTAGGGAGGAACACTATTACAAGTTGGGATGGAATGTGTAGAAATTTTATTAAAAAATATCAGGAGTATTGCAAAGCTATATCTTTGAGTGAGGAAATTTTGAAAATTACACAAAGAGAGGACATAAGCCTTGAAGACTATCTTGAGTAGTTCTTATATAATCTCTAGTGATTTGAACAACAAAATGTTTAATCAAGATACCAGTAGGACTATTTTCGTAAGTGGTGTTGCATATGAGTGTATAAATGTATTAAACTTGATGGGATTTGGAGATGTTTCACAGTTTTCTTTTGACAAGATTTGTGACCTGTGCAAGAAGTACTCTCGCAACTAGGAAAAAAATTGATAGAGGTATTAGGGATACCCTCCCTAAAACCACCAAATGTGAAATGAGTGGTGTAACTAAGCATGATTTGGGGAGATTACAAGAAAAATTTAAAAATTATATGCTTGAAAATATCAATATGCAATTAGATACATTAAAATTTAAGAAAAATCAAGGAGAAGAATGAGTAACACTCTATTTTTTGTCCTAAGTGAAAGAGGAAACACTCTTTACAAGAATTCCCCTTCAACGCTATTGACATATGTGTTATTTGTGTAGGTGAACATGCAACATAAAGATTCCCACCTTTACCTAGCCTTAAAGTAATTTATCAAGGAGAGAACCATGTAGCAACACAATTAAATATAATGACACGTAAGAAACTGTCGATGGTGCAGGAAATCTATCAACCAAGGGGGTCTCCCTGATATGAAGTACCAATTAGACCTCACACTATTTGGCATAGGATCCCCAACTATAAATACAACAAATTTCTGTTATCCTTAGGAATTTTTCTTGGTTATAATCATCAACATAAGAGTTTATACAAACAATCTTTGTAACAAGCAAGTAAGTTGACACTGTGAGGCATACAATTTCAATGTATATGAGGTACTTTCATGGAAAGGAAAAGAGAGAGTGCATCTCTAGATGAAAAATAATAGTACCATCCTAAAAGAGACACACACGACCATTAAAATAATCTTTAGTTAACTTGAAAAATAGTTCACAAGATAACAATGATAATAAAAGTAAGTAACAACACACATTCAATAAGATTCATACGAAAGCTAGTGAAATAGTTCATTTTATTTAGTATGTGTTATACTAAACATATACCTAAAACAATGAAAGAATAGTCTTACAATAATTCATGACATATGCATGAAAGTGCATCGACTCAAAGTGCTTAATATATGAAGTGAAAGTCCCAAGATATACAATTATAATGCTGCCACACTAGCCCCAATAGTGGAACATTAAGTCACCAGTTGCTCCTCCAAAGAAAGATCTTATCTCCTATGCCAAGCTAGATAAGCCAAGGTGAAAAGTTTAAAATCCCAATAGTTCCTTCTCTTGAGATATGAGGGTGTATTTATAATAAATGAGGTGACTCTCCATGTCCCATGTGACTCTTGACCTCCCTCATGACCCTTGAGCTTCTACAATGGCTTTTTGATTTCCTGCATGACCTTTGAACTTCTAATGGATCTATAACTTTCTAATGACTTTTCACATTCCATGTGGGACCCCTGGTCTTCCACACATTTTACATTTTCTCATTTTGAAAATACAATAATTACATTTCAAAAATGATGTGGCAAGATATATTGACAAACATGAATTTTTGATGACACTAGGGACAAGCCATGAATTGACATAGATGACATGGAAATTCACCTTGATGTGTCTAGGACAAGCCTTTCTGCTTGTTGCTTTGACTTTGAATTCTTCATGATGGATCTTTGTTTGATCATATTCAACCTCCAAAGGGTCTAGATCAATGTTAGAACCTTCCAAGTAAGCATGAGGTGCCACCATTATGTCATGATTCAGGATTTCTTCATGTATTCATGGTGATTCTTCAGGTGCTTCTTCTCCAGAAGTGCTCTCTTGTAGTTTTTCTTTGATGACCTCCATTGCATCTTCATGATAATTTTTTAATGTATTTCATCTTTATCCTCCCAGAGTTTGGATGATACGAAGTCTTCCTTGTTATTTTGATCTTTAGTCGTGATATAGTGTACCTTGATCTTCTTGCTTCATTGTATCTTTGTCCATTCAACTTCACAAGTGTGTTATTGCATGGTATCCTTAGAATCCTCCTTGAGAATCATCTTATCATGTCAAGATATAGTACCTGCATATAAAATTCACTCATGATAATATGACACCACTCCAAAAATATCCTGATCTGACTTCTTCATGTAATTCACTAATTGAACTCGAGATAAAGTGGAGGAATAAGGAGGAGGATCATGGATTTCATAGTGTGATGTTATAGAAGGTAGTGATGGAGGTATGGTCACTGTGACTGCACAATGCATAGTGGATAAGGGATTGGGAGACATAGTTTCCCATTTGAGGGAGATAATGACATAGTAAGGGAGGCTTTCTCACTGTGATTGTGCAATGCATACTTAAGGGAAGACTGAGCTAAAGGATTTCACAACTACATCAGTTAGGGAGGAAGTGAGTCCTAAGTATTGATTGATACTACGCAATGTGCAGTGAAATACTATATGGGAGAGAGAATTGTGTAGTTCCCAAGGACAAGAGGAAATGACTTAGCACTGTGACTGCACAATTCACAATTCTGGGAGGCATTGACTATTTAGTGTGTAGTTACAGGAGGCAAGTTTGATTCCCTGTGACATAAGACAATGCAGCGTGGATTTATAGGAGGCAGAAAATATCAACAAGTATCAAAGAAAATGAAAGCTCTGAAAATGGCTAAATGTGGGATCAATCTGACAAGAGAGAACAAAACATACAAGCAAGTATCGAAACAATGATGTCACACTTAGATAACATCAACACATGCAAAAACTATGCTTAGTACCCAATATCAACAAGCATACATTGAAATGACAACAAAACGACACTTATTTCTAAGTGCAATAATTGAAATGTCACTCTTTGACACTTAGAATGCAAGTTATGAAAAGAGTGTCAGGTGCAAACAAAAAGTGCTTTGAGGTATTGGAGAGTGTCTAGCACATATAATTATGATATATATGATAAGCTAATGCATAGGAGTGTGCTAGAGTTTCCTCTCATAGTGCGCCAAAGTGGGACACATGCAGGAGTGAAACAATCAAAAGTGACACTTGAAATAGTAAGAAAAAGTGAAAATGACACTTGCAAAAGCTAAAGAAAGTGAAAGTGACATGTACTAAAGCAAAGAGAAATAAAAAGCAACACTTGTGAAAGCGAAAGCAAGAAAAAAAGACAATCACGAAAGTGAAAGTGTTGGCTTAGGGGTTCCTGACCTAGGTTCAGAGCTAGTTGCACCAACCAAAAAATCCCTACACTAATGGCCCTTTTGGCAACAACTCATGTAGCGCAGGCTATAGTCTCACCCGAAGAAGTATGGGCGGATGCAAGAACCAAGTTTCTACATCCAGAGACTAGTGTGATGTCTTCTAGCGCCTCAGATTAGCCTTCATGCATATCGATACATTCCTAGGGCATACTGCTGCAACTTTGTTAAACAACCTTCAGACCTTCACAAAAGTCTATGATTAGTCTTTACAAACCTTTAACAGTCAATCTATCTACTTACACACATGAGAAAGCAGTCCTAAATTAGGGTTCACATAGGTTTGCTTAAGTTATTAATAAACATTCGAGAATTCATTAGAGTCTATGCAAAAGTACTTAAACATGAATTGTGTACATCATAAACATGTTTTCATGAGTATCACGTAACATTCAATAAATATTTCATAAAACTCATCATTCATTGACAACAAATATCATAAACAAAAGTAAACAAAACATGCAAGAATTCTTCGGAAACTCTCTTTATTGATCTTCAATTCAGGATTACAGACTCAAAACTACCTTGCACACCTTGCTACAGGGGTCCACGCACTCAACTGCGGACTCTACCTAGGCCTCTGTGCACTCAGCTATAGAACCTTTCTTCTCCTATCTGTTCCACTTCTCTTTGCTAGCACTTATCTTCTATTTACCCATTGCTTATCAATGTATTGCCTTAGACTCTCTAAGAAACACCTATTTATAGCCTTTTTCATACAATGCCATGCTCCGTGAAACTTTACATAAAACAAGGGAAAAACCCATTTTGACTCCTACTCATCTACGTGCTCTGCATCCACAAATCACGAAGACTTTACATTAATTACAAAAATGTATCAAAACTTGGGTTATCTTAACCCTGAAACTGACCCAGGGGACCCCATCCCAACAAGCCCCCAACACAAAGATCGTTACTCTCCCTTGAGTCACTCTGCTGGTGCTGCAATCTTACTGCGAAGACACCCTAGCTCCACCTAGATCACTGCAACTTTGGAAACACTCTGCGTTGTTGTTTGCTTTACTTCCTCAACTAATTTTTCTGTAACTAGTCCTTCTATGTCTAGCCTCATTGTCTGTTGTTTATACTACAACCCTTTAAGCTTATCCTGAATGGTAGTCATGACTTGATAAGCTTCCTCCAACCATGGTTGCAAGCTGGCCTTTAGCAAGGCCTCCTTTTTCTGCACTTCCTATACCTGTGCTAGGAGCTTCTTTCCCTCATGTAATTTGGCTAGGCATTGCACTAGTGCTATGGAGCATGCGATTGCCCTAACTTCATCATATTTCCATTGCAGCTCCCTTACCTCTGTGTTCACCATCTACAGGTTCAGATTCTCCTGCAGATTAGTCACTATCTCCATAGCTTGCTCGAACAATGTCGTACAGTCAGTGATTGTGGCATCCATGGTAGCCATTCCTTCCTTTATCGCGGCTCCATGCTGCTCTCAGACCTTAGGTGGAGTCATGGGCTGAAAATTTAAATGAAACTTTGTGGTCTTCTTGTTGAGCTCAAACTAGATTCTGCCACCCTCTACTTTAGCTTCAAGCACACCAACAACTAGTTTTCTGATTTTTTCTTTTGGTTGTGCATCCTCCGGGATGTGGAGTTTAGGCACTGACTTGCATGCCTCCACTACTGCTGACTGTAGTCGTGAACTATGCACTTGTAGCATCTCCTTTTCTTTTGAGCCTATGTCTTTTCAGTGACTATCTGCTCATTGTTCACTTTGTACTCGTTGATGAGGTTGAGGGCGTGTTGCTCCTAGGTTCTCAATTCATTTGACACCCTTGCATATAGCGCGTGGAGGTTATCATTGGAGTGTCGCTATATTCAATCCAATTTTTTTTATAGTACTTAGGATAATGTGATCATCGAAGGATTCTGCACGAAGGGACCCATCTAGAAATGCTATAGTTATGAGGTCAAGGGTCCTTACTAACTTGGTTGCTTGACCTGTCTTGGGTGTTAGGCTCGCTTGCTTCGCACTCGCTTGTCCGGTGCCCACCTGTATCCTGCTTTCTTGGATTTGTAGCTCGCACAGATATTTTTGGATGCTCCCCAATGTCTACATGTATTTCTGCAGCACTTCGGTTGTGGTATCCCTAATTTTATCCCCGATTTCATCGAGATCGCCTTCTGGTAACACCATGGGATCCACTTGCGATTTATACAATTTCTTCTTTTTCATTGTACCTTACTGCTGCTCCTTGCCACATTTCTTCAAAATGAATGGGGTGCACTGTCCCTCATTTCCTCCGCCGCCTTTCCCTGAAAGTTATTCCTCCTTTGTCTCCGACGAAGGGGACTTGTCACCTTTTTGTGACTCATGTAGTTCCTATTTTGCCTGTTCTTTGGTAGCACGTTCTTTCTCCACACAATATTTTTCAGTGGCTTCCTTATTTTTCTAAGCTGCCAAGTTATGTGTAGCCTACTTAGCTACCTCCTTTATTTTCTGTGCGATGGAACTTTCCGCACCCGTGCTTGGTCCAAAAACTAGGTTTGATGGGGTGTGCCATTTTGTAGGCCATTTCACGATGATCTCTTGGACATCTGTTTTGGTCACCAAATATGGCAGGTTGTTCCATTTCTGCTTGGGATCCTTTCGTTCTTGAATGTATACTCTATGGAAGTCAGCCTTGAATGTCACGTAGGCTGACAATTTCATGAAAAATGTTGGGGAAAACCTTGGATGTTGATTAATGGCCATGCGGAGATCCATCTCCATGAGGACCCAAAATATATTCATCTCGTCGATCTGCGTGACATCCTTGGAAGACCATAAGGAAGCAAACTTTGTGGCCTTCGATAATCCTTCCTCAAGTGTAGGAAACTAACTATCCTTTGGTAGTTTCCATGCAACTAAGACAATGGAAAACAATAACCAAGCGTAATGAAAAGACTTGGTTTCATCCTAAGCCTCATGGAAGTTTGCTAAGAACTCCTAACAGAGGTATATAGCCCAACTGAACTGTATGCTATGCAGCCAGGGAAACTACAGGTGTTAGAACTTCATCCATACGACATTTCCCTACTAAGATTTGGGTGGCCAATTGAACTACTGGGTCTATGATAGAAAGGATCAAATATCCTCCTGACTTCTTAAGGAGGTGGTAATCCCTCTCCATCCTTTCGATGAGGTCCTTTTCCCCAGTCTTTCCACCAAACTCCTTGACCGGGTTTGCGCCCTTATAAGGCAGGTGCATGATTATGTGAATGAGCATATCTGTGATGGGTATAGGCCCTCTTATCCATAGACACCCGTCGTGCACCAATGTGAGCAACTAGCGCACATAGATTGTGTTAATGAGGGTGTGGTGATAATGGGGTACCCATAGAAGATTGAGTAACCCCGAGTGCTCCACACCGCAGACCCATTCCTCCGTCTCTAATGATGTCACACCTTATTCTGCATAATAAATCCTTCTCATATACTTATCTTTCACCAATTGGGGAAACCTAGCGTGATATGCGAGGTCCCAATCCTCCATTTTCAACAGTGGGATCTGTGCGAGCCGTGTACCTTCAAAAGAAACCTGCTCAGGTAGCAAGGGTGTGGAAATGGTGAACTCATTAGAATCAGGGTCCTTCGTGACCTTCTCCTTTCCCTTCCTCGGAGGGATATACTCAGGTCTCCTGGTTATGGGTTTTATTCCTTCAACATCAATTTCTTCCGTTCCTTGGCCTTATTCCACCTCCAGGTCCACTACCTTCTGCTCATCTTTCTTCGGCTTCTATGTTTCAAAATGCTTTCTTAGGGAAGCGCAGAATGGCACTGGCTTCTTCAACTTGTCCTTCTTTGATTTGGTTGGTTGGGTTTCTCTAGTAGGTGTATGCTTCGGCCTAGGTGACCTCAGTGCCATAGGCACAAGAGCCGGAGCTTCCATACTTAAAACTTCTGGGGTAGCTACCTCAGAGGCAACAACGCTAGTACTCACAGTTTTAGTAGGATTGGGCCAAACATTTTCTCTATAATAAACTTTTGGTTTAGCTCAGAAAACTTAGCAAAAGCGAGGCTCACGACTAAATTTTCCCAAGCCGATCAGCTCATAGGCAACAAACAGAGAATCTAACTAACAATTATGAGAGCGCAAAATGTCCTCTGTTGGACTGGCACGCATAATTTATAGGGAGTTTTGAATTCAATCCTGATTGTTCCCCTGAAATTTTGACAATAAATGTTGTTTTGGCGGTAGATCTTCAAATATTTTTTCCTTAAATGCCACCATCCCGCTCCTCTTAACCATCTTTTGGCTATCAAGTCATGAACAGTGACTCCAACGGTCACTCTTTTGCCGTGTTACATGGCATTTCCCTCCATGGCACAGTTTCCTATGCATAACTTCATAGGTTACAATTTTGTCACTTTCTGTGCAGCCTGCTCCCTTCGTTGTCCTCTAAACTTGACAGTGTAGTTTATAGTCCCGTGCTCCCTTGCAACTACCTAGAGCACTAACACTATCCTGCCACCATATAATCATTTTAGAATGTCCCCTATATACAACTTCAATCTGCTCCCATTCACTCTGGAAAAGGTTCCCCATTCAGCTTCGCGAGCTCAACTACGCCTCCATTTGTAATTTCTTTGATAATATATGGCCCTAGCCAATGCACCCAAAATTTCCCCAGAAACTTAGCGAATCTACTATCATATAACATGATAAGATCATTTACCTGGAATTTGAAAGTATTGATGTGGCGATCATGCCATGATTTTTCACGTTTCTTCTGTACTTGCTGATGAAATCTTGCCAAAAATCGATCCTCTGAGCTCCATCAGTTGTGCCAACCATTTCTCCAAGGCTTCATGATCCACCATACTTGTGAGAGCTACTAAGCGCAGAATAGGCACAATATACTCCATCGACATTACAACTTCTACACCATATACCAATCCGAGCGGTGTTTGCCCTGTCAGCATATTGCAAGTAGTCCTATAAGCCCATAGTACAGTTGTTATGCACACATCCCATTCATTTTGTTGCGTGTTGTAGATCTTCCTCAACACATTCTCCAAAATCTTGTTGAAGGATTCAATAATTCCATTGGCCTATGGGTGATACGGTGTAATCTTTTGATGCTAGACCTGGAATTCTTCAATCACGGTGCTAGTCATTTCGTTCAGAAAGTGCATACCTTTGTCACTCATCAACACTTTCAGGAAACCAAATTTGGTTAAGACATATTGAAACAAAAACTTTGCTACCATAACCCCTGTACAATCCTTGATTTATTGTGCTTCTTCCCATCTGGTGATATATTCCATTCGGGTGATGATATAGTGGGCACCTGTTTTCTTTCCTGGGGGCTGAATTGGCCCATTGAAATCAATTGCCCATTTTTCAAATGGCTGCAAAGATACTTGAGGATGTAATGGAAATTCATCCCTCCGTGATGGTATGCCAATTCTTTGACATGCATCGCATGACTTACAATACACCTTGGAATCCTTGTGCAAGGAATGCAACCATAGAATTGTGCGCAAAATATTCTATGCGGTTGCATTGCCTGCATAATGACCTGCCGCAGCTCCCCCATGAGCTTCAACGGGAATGCTATCCCTCTCAAAATCCAACACATATCTTTGCAATATTTAATTAGCACCCATCCTATACAAATGTCCTGCAATAACTGAAAAATTTGCTGCATGCACTGCTAGTTCTTTATTTTTCTGGCTTGTATACCCTTCCAGTGCCATCCCCGTAGTCAAGAAGTGAATAATATCTACAAAATGATTAATGCTACGTGCATCGCAAAGAGCTGTGCATCTAGCAACCCTTCCTCCATATTGTTAGGCTCCTCTCTTGTTTCTATCAACGACAGATGGTCAGGTCTTGCATTTAACCTCCCTGGCTTCACAATGACTTCAAAGTCAGACTCCTAAAATAATAACAACCATTTGTAAATCTTCCCCCCAACACAGGATTATTGACCAAGTATTTCAAGGCAGAACAATCTGTGTACATTTTAAAATGTCCTCATAAAAGATAATGTTCGAATTTT
This sequence comes from Pinus taeda, assembly GCA_000404065.3. NCBI lineage: Eukaryota > Viridiplantae > Streptophyta > Pinopsida > Pinales > Pinaceae > Pinus > Pinus taeda. Next base: position 84,515 of record APFE031236145.1, on the reverse strand, counting down.
TGCAACACGTACACCATGGCCAATCCTTCATGTCGGCTTGATGGGGCCTGATCTAGGTTCAACGTTAATTAGACAAACTAATCCCTACACTACTAGCCGTTCCGGTATCAGCCCGCAGAGCACGGATCGAAGTCTCACTCGAAGCAGTATGGGGGGATGCTAGAACTAAGTTTCCACACCCTACAATGGTTGTGATGTCGTTTTATTCCTTCTATTGCCGCCTTCACGTAGGTCACTTAGTTCTAGGGCTTTGTCTTCCTAACCCCTTATTCCTCCCTTCGATACCTCCGTGAAAGGTTATGACTGACCTTCGCGCAACCCTAACCTTCAGTTTAGATACTTTCACACTCCTAAGGCAACGTATTACTTAGATCATCAAGTTATCTTAAGAATCTTACTTGTCTGATTAGATACTCATAGTTAGCACCACGTAAACAAATATTATTATTTGCATTTAGTTATCCATCATAATTATACACATTTGTGCATCTCATAAGCATTATAAAGGAAATTCATACATAATATAACAAGATGTATTAATTGGAACAAAGACACAAAATTTGCAAATTACTTCTCTTTATTGATATCTCCAAGTGATTACAGATTCTATCCGCCCTACACATACAGCTGCAGGGGTCTGCGCAATCAGCTACGGACTTCTACTCTAGGCCTCTACGCACTTAGCTACAGAGCCTCTACCTACGCTATGACCCAAAACTTAGACTTCTTACTTTATAGCTACGACTCTCTTACTCATTACATTGATGTCCCTAAAACTACTTAGAGCTTAGCTCTTTTTATACAATTCCATGGTCCGCAGACCATGGGTGGATCTTTTATAGCCGACTTTACTTTACAAAACTAAGGGCAGACAACCCTTTATGACTTATGACACCTTCACGCTTTGCGACCACAAAATGTGGAGTCTTTACAGGTTTATTACAAAATTTGACCAAAAACATGGAATTTTAGCCCAAAAACTGTCCTTTGGGGGATCCCATTCCCAACAGGCCCCCAACACAAACATCGTGACTCACCCTCGAGTCACTCGGTAGGCCCGAAGATATTTGTGCGAAGCCCTTCCGGCTTGACTCCTATGACCGCAACCTCAGCCATGCATTGTGCGACTGCCTGCTTCGCGCATTCCACTGTTTGCTTGGTCACTGTTCCTACGCTGTCAACCTGAATATTTTGTTGTGTCGCTTGCAGATTCACAAGCTTGCCTTTGATAGATCCTGTCACTATGTAAGCCGCATCCATCCAGGGCTTTAGTCTTTCCTTTAGGACTGCTTCCTTATGTAGTGCTGCGTCCACCTATTCCTTCAGCTGCTTGGCCTCCTGCAGCTTGGCTAGTCTTTGTATCAGCGCGACAGTTCATGCTGTGCCCTTAACATCATCATAGCACTGCTATAGCTCATGTGCTTTTGTCTCTAGCCACTATACATTGGGGTCCTCTTGCAAGCTGGTCATGACCTCAAATGACTCCTCGAACAATTTTGTGCAGTCTATTACTGCACTATCCACCACCGCTACTGCTTCTGTGACAGCGGTCGCCCCCTGCTCTTTCACTTTTGGCGGAGTTGAAGGCTGGGCTTTCAACTATAACTTCATGATTTTCAGGTTCAACTCCAAATGAATCCATGCCATCTCAGTACGAGTGTCACGCACCCTTGTGGCCAGCTTATAGATGCGTAACTAGACAAGCTCCTCCTCCGAAATGGCCAACTCTGGGACCATTTTGCATGCCTCCTCAACGACTTGCATAATGTGCTTACTCTAATTGGTTGCCTCGATCTCAATGATGATGGAAGCATTTCTCTGTAGGGTCATTTGCTCATTATTGATTTTCTATTCACTGATCACCTAGAGGGTGCGGTTCTCATGAGCCCTCAGCTCTGCAATCACTCAATCTGACAAGAGGTGGAGCGCTTCACGCAGGAGTGCTGCTAGGTTCAACCCTACTCCCTTTAGGGCATTGACAATGGACCTGTCGCCTCATTCTCTGTGGTCAGTGCTCTATCAAGCAACATTATTGCACTGCTGGCCTTTGTGCATAGCATCTTGGAAACCTTTGAAGTGCCAATAGCCAGGCTGGTAGATACCATGCCAACCTGCGACGTGCGGGTCTGCAACTCCTACAACCCTGTCTGGATAGCTCCCAAGATGATCTGTTGCTACTGCTCAAATTGTTGTAGGGCCTCCGTGGTGACATCCCTCATTGTGTCACCGATATCATGCAAGTTTCCCTTTGTTAATGTGATGGGGTCTAGTGAGGTCTTGGTCGCTTTTGATTTCTTCCTGGGCCCTCCTTTCTCCAGCTCCCTTAGGCGCTTGATGCAGGCAGATGTCTCCTTAGGGTCTACTTTGTGCTGCTCTGTCTCCTCCTCTATCTCAGGTGGAGGCGACCTTACGCCTTTGTTAGAGCCCCACTCTGTCCCACTTGTCTGCTTCCCTATCTGTTGCGCAGCCTCGCGCTCCACTTGGGTCTTATCAACAACCTCTTTTTTCCTCTTTTCGGCCAGCTGTGCCATCTTAAGCTTAGCCTTCTCCTTTTTATTCTGCATGGTGGACTTGCTTCCTCCCACTGCCAAGTCTGTTATAGAGCGCCACTCTGCCGACGATTGATCAAGCACCACATCAGTGGCATCATCCACTGCCAAATAAGGCAAGTCGTACCATTTCTGCGTAGGGTCCTTCCACGCCATGATCGATACTTGATGGAAGTCTGCTTTAAATTCAGCGTAGCCGTACAGGTTGGCGTACACTGTAGGCGATAGTCGTAGTTTGTGGTTGATGGCCATATAGATGTTCATCTCCATCAAGATCCAAAAGATCTTGTTGTCCTTGACTCGCTGTGCGTCCTTGGTTGCCCAGAGAGAATCGTACTTTGCTACTTTTGGGAGGTCTGGCACGACCGAAGGGAACTGGGTGTCCTCTGGCAACTCCCACATAACCAACACAATTGATATCAAGAGCCATGCGTAGTGGAATGTCTTGCTGAGCTCTTGTGCTTCGCGACAGTTCTCCAAGAACTCTCAGCGAAGGTAGTCCGACCAGTTGAATTAGACTCCTTCAGTGCACTATGCTACTAGCACGACGACAGGTGTCGACACCTCATCGGCATGACACTTCCTCATCACTTTCCCTGTGAGGATTTGAATGGCTACCTTCAAAACAGGGTCACAGATGCTGGATATAGCTTACTTGCATGACTCCTTCACCAGTTTAAATTTTTCCTTCATAGACTCTGCGAGAGCCTATTCACCACATTTTTCGCCAAATATCATGGTCATATTCTTGCCTATATATGGAAATCGTGTTATCCTATGAATCAACCTATCTGTGATGGGTATTGGCTCCTCCAGCCATAGACACCCATCATGCACCAAGCACAACAGCTGCTTGATGACCAAAACTATCACCGAGGTGCGGTTGTAGTGTGGCACCGAAAGCAGGTTGAGCAACCCTGCCTTGTCTACTCCTCAGAGCCACCTTTGCGACTCCAATGCGGTCATTCTAGACTTTGTATCAATGATATGGTGCATCAGCCACTCGATCACCAGGTGTGGGAACTTCTCATGATCAGCCAAGTCCTAGTCTTCAAGTTTCAGTAGAAACACTCATGCCAAGAGCAGGCCGTCGAAAACAATGTCGCCCGGCATGTTGGGTGTGGAGCATGATCATTTAGAGGTATTTGTTTTAGCCGGATGTATACCCCAGGAATTTTGTACACCCGTCCACACAGGGGAGTGCGGGGGAACTTTTCCCCCCTGTGGGGGTTTGGGGGGGTTGATCCCCCCCAGCTGGGTGGTCCATGTTGGGTATACGACCAAAGTCCCACATTGACTAGAATTGGGAAGGATCATGGGTATATAAGGATGAACAAATATCTCCATTGGTATGAGGCCTTTTGGGGTAAAGCCCAAAAACAAATCCATGAGGGCTTAGGCCCAAAGTGGACAATATCATACCATTGTGGAGATATGTGGTGTCTAGAGTTCTTACAAGTGGTATCAGAGCGAAGTTCCGAAGTTAGCCAAGTGGATGAATCCTCGTAATGCTGAATGAAGGTGGTGGGCCCTGGTAATATCATGATGGGATCCATGGATGAGCTCGGTCAGACAGGCGGTGTGCTCTGGATTCTTCATGGATGTGTCCTGGTCCCAACATAGTGAAGAGGAGTTGACCTGGGATAGAGCAAGCTCTCGAGGTAGGTGGTGCTCCATGTAAGGCGTGTGCTTCCAATGCATTGGAGTGGAGAATCCTAGTTGGTAGAGAGTGGACGAATGGATAATCATTTGAGGGGAGGCTCGATGGTCCTTTGTTCAAGGGGAGGATTGTTGGGTATACGACCAAAGTCCCACATTGACTAGAGTTGGGAAGGATCATGGGTATATAAGGATGGACAAATATCTCCATTGGTATGAGGCCTTTTGGGGTAAAGCCCAAAAACAAATCCATACAGGCTTAGGCCCAAAGTGGAAAATATCATGCCATTGTGGAGATATGTGGTGTCTAGAGTTCTTACAAGTTGTATCAGAGCCAAGTTCTGAAGTTAGCCAAGTGGATGAATCATTGTAATGCCGAACGAAGGTGGTGGGCCCTGGTAATATCATGATGGGATCCATGGATGAGCTCGCTTAGACAGGCGGTGTGTTCCGGATTCTTCATGGATGTGTCCTGGTCCCAACACGGTGAAGAGGAGTTGACCTGGGATAGAGAAAGCTCTTGAGGTAGGTGGTGCTCCATGTAAGGTGTGTGCTTCCAATGCATTGGAGCGGAGAATCCTGGTTGGTAGAGAGTGGACGAATGGATAATTGTTTGAGGGGAGGCTCGATGGTCCTTTGTTCAAGGGGAGGATTGTTGGGTATACGACCAAAGTCACACATTGACTAGAATTGGGAAGGATCATGGGTATATAAGGATGGACATGTTGGGTCCATCGAAAACAATTTCGTCCGACATGTTGGGTGTGAAGCATGATTATTTAGAGGTCTTTGTTTTAGCCGGATGTATACCCCAGGAAGTTTGTACACCCCTCCACACGGGGGGGTGCGGGGGGACTTGTCCCCCCCATGGGGGTTTGGGGGGGTTGATCCCCCCCGGGGCCAGCGGTCCCACAACGAGGGTTTCGGGGGTAGTGCCTCCGAAGCTAAAAACAAATGTAAAATTGCCCTGTAAAAGTATAGTAATGTCTAGTTAATCTGGACCTTTCATTAGGCAGATGATCTGACAGTAGAGCTTATGTTTAGTTTAAGATTTTTTCCCTAGAAGGCAACCCCTCTCTTTGTATGAGGGCATTGTATTGAGGCTGAGTAATAGATGTGTGTTCTTCGAGTGAGAAACAGAGAGGTGAGACTGTGAGAGAAAATAGAGGATATTACAACGGATTTGTTGTAGGTTGTGGCTCTTGATTTTGCTAGATATTAGAAAGGAAGGACTCGCTGTTCAAGGTGGACATAGCCCAAATTGGGTGAACCACGTAAATTTGTGTCTCTTTGGTTTTATACATTTTCTGTGTCTATATTTATGCAATATTCTATGTGTTCCATTGCTCTGTAATATATAATTTTCTAACATCTGGTATCACAGCTGAAGGTCTATCTGGCTGATAAACACGAAGGAAAGAAGGGTTCCTGGTTCGAGTGTGAGCAAGGGCAGAATATGGTAAGTTTAGGGTCGAGAAATTTAACGGCCAAAACTTCTCTCTGTGGAAGATGCAGATGGAAGATTATCTATATCAGAAAGATCTACACCTACCATTGGGCGGAAAAATAAATATGCCGACGGGTATGACAGGTGAAGAATGGAACCTTCTCGATAGAAAGGCACTCAGAATAGTGCGGTTGTGCCTTGCAACATTGGTTGCCTTTAACATTTCGAAGGAAACAACGACAGAGGGTTTGATTAAGGCATTGGCGAAACTATATGAAAAACCCTTGGCCTCAAACAAGGTATTTCTTATGAAATGGTTATTTAATATGAAGATGTTGGAAGGTGGATCTGTTGTAGACCATTTAAAAGATTTTAATACTGTTACAAGCCAGTTAAGTTCTGTATGGGTAAAATTTGATGATGAAGTTAGAGCTCTATTATTCTTATGCTCATTGAGAGAAAGTTGGAATGGTTTAGTAATGGCCACTAGTAACTCTGTTTCTAGATATAGTACTTTAAAGTTTGATGATGTTGTCGGTGCTATCCTTAGTGAGGAAATGTGATGGAAAAGCTCTAGTGAGACATCGAGTAATGCTTTGAGTGCAGAGTCTAGGGGAAGAAAAATGGAAAGAGGAAAGAGCTCAGGATATCGCAGTAAATCAAGGAAAGGCATATCCAAGTCCAGATCGGGGATAGTGTGCTGGAAATGCAGAAAGAGAGGACACTAAAGAAAGACTGTAGATCTCGGAAGGGAAAAGAGTGAGATGAACAACAAGAAAACAATCATGAAGCAAATGTGACAGGTGAGGTGTTACAAGATGCTTTGATTCTTTCTTTCGAAAATATTATTGATTCCTGGGTGGTAGATTCAGGGGCCTCATTCCATGCCACACCTGATAAGAAATATTTTCATGACTATGTTCAAGGAGATTTTGGACAAGTCCGTTTGGGTGATGATAAACCTTGTAAAATTGTTGGAATGGGTAAGGTTCTTATAAAACAGCAGAATGGAAACCAATGGCTCCAGAAGGAAGTAAGGCATGTTCGAGATCTGAAGAAAAATTTGATTTCAACAGGAAAGTTAGGCGGTGAAGGTTGTGTGACGACTTTCATAGATAAAGCTTGGAAGGTCACCAAAGGAGCCCTGGTAATAGCAAAAGGCGAAAATGTTGGTACATTGTATTTATGCAATGGTATTTCTAACTCTGTTAATGCTTTAACTTCCAAAGGAGCAGATGCAACATTATGGCATCATAGGCTTAGACACATGAGTGAAAAGGGGATGAAGATTCTTCACTCAAAGAATTTGTTGCTGAGTTTGAAGAATGTTGATTTGGACTTCTGTGCGAATTGCATTTATGGAAAACAGAAGAGAATCAGATTTCTCAGAGTTGGGAAGGAAAAGAAGAGCGAAAAATTAGAGCTTGTGCATATAGATGTATGGGGACCTGCTCAGGTATCATCTCTCGGTGGCTCTTGTTATTATGTTACTTTTATTGATGATGCAACTAGAAAAAATTGGATTTATTGTATAAAGAATAAATCTGATGTATTTGATACTTTCAAGAAATGGAAAGCTTTGGTTGAGATTGAGACATGAAAGAAATTGAAGTGTCTCAGATCAGATAATGGATTGAGGTGAATATTGTAGTAAAGAGTTTGATAGGTATTGTTCAGAGTATGGAATTCGTAGAGAGAAGACAGTTCCAAGAACACCACCAGAAAAAGGTGTGTCAGAAAGGATGAACAGAACAATCATGGAGCGTGCAAGGTGCATGAGATTGCATGTAGGATTGCCTTTACAATTTTGGGTAGATGCTGTAGATACTGTTGTTTATCTAATAAACAGAGGGCCTTCAAGTTCCTTGGATGGTGGTGTTCTAGAGGAAGCATGGACAGGTAAAAATGTAAACTACTCTTTTTTAAAGCCTTTTGGTTGTGAGGCCTTTGTCCATATTGATCAAGAAAATAGAACAAAGCTTGAGGCAAAGTCAAAGAAATGTACCTTTATTGGCTATGGTGTTAATGATTTTAGTTATCTCTTATATGGTTATGAAAATCACAAAATCATTAGGAGCAGAGATGTAATATTCAATGAAAAGGTCTTGTAGAAGAATCAGTTGCAGGAAAAGAAATAAGAAAAATAAAACAAGGAATACACAGTTCTTGATGAAATCACTGAAAAAGTAAAGGTGCCTGAAAATAATAATAAGCAACAACCACAACAACACCAACCACCACAATAGCAATAGGCACCCCAAACACCTGAAAGTGGTGTTAAAAGATCTACCAGGATAAGTAGACCACCTGAATGATACTCTCCTTCATTATATTATTTATTGTTGACTGATTTTGGTGAACCCGAATGTTATGAAGAAGCAATGCAGGTTGAAAGCAGGAAGAAGTGGGAGGTAGCCATGGAAGAAGAGATGGACTCCATAATGCATAATCAGATTTGGGACTTAGTCAGGTTGCTTGCAAGAAAAAATACATTGAAGAATAAATGTGTTTACAGGCTGAAGGAAGAAGATGGAGGAAAATAGAGGTAGAAAGCTAGACTTGTGGTGAAGGGGTTTGCACAAAAGAAAGTTATTGATTTTGATGAAATATTTTCTCCTGTTGTTAAAATGACTTCAATCAAAACTATTTTAAGTCTTGTAGCAGTTGAGGATTTGCATCTTGAGCAGTTAGATGTAAAGACAACCTTTCTCCATGGGGATTTGGAGGAAGAGATATATATGCAGCAGCCACAAGGATATGAAGTGAAAGGGAAGGATAAACTAGTGTGTAGGTTGAAGAAGAAGAGCTTGTATGGCTTAAAACAGGCTTCAAGGCAGTGGTATCTAAATTTGACAAGTTTATGTCTGAACAAGGTTATACTAGATGTCACTCTGATCATTGTGTTTATCTGAAAAAGCAAAATGATGGAAGCTATATTATATTGTTATTGTTTGTAGATGACATGCTTGTTGCAGGGTCTAACATGCAGGAAATAAATGTGCTCAAAAGAAAATTGGCAAATTCATTTGCAATGAAGGATTTGGGAGCTGCAAAACAAATCCTTGGTATGAGAATAACTAGAGATAGGAAATATCGTAAATTAACATTGTCTCAGAATGAGTACGTACAAAAGGTATTGAAAAGATTTAATATGCACAATGCCAAACCAGTTAGTACACCTTTTGCTAGCCATTTCAAACTTAATAAGGAAATGTGCCCAAAGACCCAAGAAGACATGGATTATATGTCTAAATTTCCATATGCATCAACAGTTGGAAGCTTAACGTATGCAATGGTCTGCACTAGGCCTGATATTGCACATGCAGTGGGAGTTGTAAGTAGGTACATGAACAATCCAGGAAAGGAATATTGGATGGCAGGGAAATGGATTCTCAGATATTTGAAAGGTACCACAAATCAAGCATTATGCTTTGGTGGTTCAAACATTTCTCTACAGGGATATCTTGATGCAGATATGGCAGGTGACAGAGATAATAGGAGGAGCACTACAGGATATGTATTTACTGTTGGTGGAACAACTGTTAGTTGGGTTTAATTCAAAGTTTTGTTGCACTTTCAACAACAGAAGCAGAGTATATTGCTACTACAGAGGCTAGTAAAGAAATGATTTGGTTAGTTTATGGGTGAATTGGGTAAGGAGCATGATATGGGCATGTTATACAGTGATAGCCAAAGTGCCATTCATCTTGCAAAGAATTCAACATTTCTTTCCAGGACTAAACACATACAGCTCAAGTACCATTTCATACGATCAGTGTTGGAAGATGGAGAGTTGAAGTTGGGAAAGGTACACACTAGTTAGAATCCTGCAGATATGCTAAAAAAAGTTGTAACCAAGGAGAAATTGAGAATATGTTCAATTTCAATTGGTCTTCAACGATGACGATGAAGATGAGAAATAGCTAGGTCCAAAGTGGAGTCATTGTCTAGCAAATGAAGCAGTGGTGGAGTTGCTACAATCATTCTCCAAGTGGGAGATTGTTGACTATGGAGCATGATTGTTTAGAGGTCTTTGTCTCAGACGGATGTATACCCCAAGAAGTTTATACACCCCTCCACGTAGGGGGGTGTGGGGGGCACTTGCCCCCCCACCCCACCCGCGGGTGTTTGGGGGGGCCGATCCCCCCTGGTTGGGGGGTCCGGGGGCCAGCGGTCCCCCACCAGGGGTTTTGGGGGTAGTGCCCCCGAAGCTAAAAACAAATGTAAAATTGCCTTGTAAAAGTATAGTAATTTCTAGTCAATTTGGGCCGTTCATTAGGTGGATGATCTGATGGTAGAACTTATGTTTAGTTTAGGGTTTTTTTCCATAGAAGGCAACCCCTCTCTTTGTATGAGGGCATTGTATTTGAGGCTGTGTAATAGATGTGTATTCTTTGAGCGAGAAGCAGAGAGGTGAGACTGTGAGAGAAAACAGAGGATATTATAGTGGATTTGTTGTAGATTGTGTCTCTTCATTTTGCTAGATAATAGAAAGGAAGGACTGGTTGTTTGGGGTGGACATAGCCCAAACTGGGTGAACCACGTATATCTGTGTCTCTCTTGTTTTATGCATTTTCTGT
>APFE031236145.1:0-65940 GCA_000404065.3 Pinus taeda | reverse complement strand
GCTGGAAAAGATACACACTAGCTAGAATCCTGCAGATATGCTAACAAAAGTTGTAACCAAGGAGAAACTGAGAATATGATCAGTTTCAATTGGTCTTCAAGGATGACGATGAAGATGAGAAAAAACCAGGTCCAAAGAGGAGTCATTGTCTAGCAAATGAAGCAGTAGTGCAGCTGCTACAATCATCCTCCAAGTGGGAGATTGTTGGGTGTGAAGCATGATTATTTAGAGGTCTTTGTTTCAGCCAGATGTATACCCCAGGAAGTTTGTACACCCCTCCATGCGGGGGGTGTAGGGGGACTTGTCCCCCCCACGGGGGTTTGGGGGGGCCGATCCCCCCCGGCTGGGGGGTCCGGGGGCCAGCGGTCCCCCAGCATTGCCCCCGAAGCTAAAAACAGAGGTAAAATTGCCTTGTAAAAATATAGTAATTTCTAGTCAATATAGACAGTTCATTAGGCGGATGATATGATGGTAGAACTTATGTTTAGTTTAGGGTTTTTTTGCCTTAGAAGGCAACCCCTCTCTTTGTATGAGGGCATTGTATTGAGGTTGAGTAATAGATGAGGATTCTCCGAGCGAGAAATAGAGAGGTGAGACTGTGAGAGAAAATAGAGGATATTATAGCAGATCCACTGTAGGTTGTGTCTCTTCATTTTGCTGGATAATAGAAAGGAAGGAATAGCTGTTTGGGGTGGACGTAGCCCAAACTGGGTGAACCACATAAATCTGTGTCTCTATGGTTTTATGCATTTTTTGTGTTTATATTTATGCAATATTCCATGTGTTCCATTGCTCTATAATATATAATTATCTAACACGACAGTAGAGGGGTTTGCAGGGGAGTCTTACTCTCATCAGTGTCCTTTGGTACCTTGGTCTTAGGCTTGCGCGAAGGGACATATTCCAGCAACTGAGTAATAGGGTCCGCACCCTGGGTTTCAACCTCCTCTACTTCGACTCCCACATCCTCATCATCTATCGGAATTTCTTCAATGTCTTCCTACTCCGACTCCAAATTTATAGCTTTTCCCTTCTCCTGTGCAGTGGGCTTTAGTGGGTTTCTCCTTGGCAATGTGTGTGTATCGGTATGGTAGGATTCTTCCCCTTCTTGTCCTTCAAGGTTTCCTTGGTTGGGGTTAGCTTTGGTCTCGGCATCCTTGCCGATTTAGGGACTTCAGCTATAACTTCGACAACCTCTAGAGCAACTATTTCTACCTCCAGCTCAACTTTCGGCATCAACTCCTCTCCTTCGGTATCTATAGCTTCTGTGGGTGCCGACATGATTTTCTGTAAAAACTCTTGTGTCTCCTTTGGCAATGTCTCAAATACTTTACTGGCTATCAGAAGGTCATAGTGCTCTTGATTCATATGCGCTTGAAATCTCAACAACTCAATTCTCAAGATGCCAAGTGTTTTTTTCTAGAAAACCACTTATAATTTATAGGGTTTTTTTGAATTCAAATCCAACCATTCCCCCCAAATTCGGTCCATTAATGCTGGATTGGCAACAAATTTTAAAAGATTTTAGCCATAAATTTTGTCTTAAATGTCTATTGCCCACTCCATTTCGCTGAATTTCTACCATCAAATCATGAACAGTGAGTTTAACGGTCACTTTCCGGCTGACCTGTGTGATTTCTCCCTCAGTAGTGTAGCTCCCTTCGTGCTGTCGTGAACCTTGTGGCACTTCCTTGCTTCGCACAATCCTCCAATCGCACAGCCCCCCAATCCAGTTAGTGTAGTTTATAGTCCCGTGCCTCCTTTCAACTGCATGGAGGACTAAGACTATGCTACCTTCATCTAGTCACATGGTAGGACCATCGGTGTATGGCTTCAATTGACTGCCATTCACCTTTCTTGGGAAGGAATCTCCTTTGAATTTGACCAGCTGTAATACTCCTCCGTCGGTAATCTCCTTAATGACATAGGGCCCTAACTAGTGCATCTTGAAGTTCCCTGGAAATTTATCAAACTTACTATCATATAAAAAAACCATGTCATTTACCTTAAAGGTGCACAACTTAATGTGTCGATCATGCCATGCTTTTTCACGCGGCTTTTGGCTCTGTTGGTGAAATCCCACTAGAAATATCTCTTCCTCAAGCTCATCCAGTTGTGCAATCCTTTCCTCCAGGGCTCCGCAATATGTCATACCTATAAGCACTGCTATGCGCAGACTAAGCACAATATATTCCATAGGCATTACCACTTCAACCCCATAGACAAGTCGAAAGGGGGTTTGTCCGGTCAACTTTTTTCATGTCGTTCGATAAGCCTATAGTACTACAGGTATGCATAGCTCCCAATCACTTCGCTGAGCATTGAAAACCTTGGTCAGAATTTTCTCCAACACTTTATTGAATGATTCCACCATCTTGTAAGCCTGCATGTGATAAGGCATGCTCTTCTGGTGATATACCTAAAATTCCTCTGTCAGTGCACTGATCGTCTCATTCAAAAAGTGCGTACTGTGATCACTCATCAAGATATTTGGATAACCAAATCGTGTCAGTACATGCTCAAAGAGGAACTTTGCAGTAATCATGCTTGTGCAATCCTTCACAAGTTGTGCCTCTGCCGAACGAGTCAAATACTCTGTTGTGGTGATAATGTACCTTGCTCCCATCTTTCCTTAGGGTTGAATGGATCCCACAAAATCTATCACCCATTTCTTAAAGGGTTGCAACATCATTTGTGGATTCAAAGGGATCTCATCCCTCTGTGATGACCTGCTAGTTCTTTGACACACATCACACGGCTTGCTATACGCTTTTGAATCCTGATAAAGGGTTGGCCACCACAACCCCGCGTGTAGATTCTTCTATGTGGTTTCTCTCCCTACATAATGTCCTCCCACGACACTCCCATGAGCATCCACAAGGATGTTTCTTCTTTCAAACTCAGGTACATATCATCGCAATATCTCATCAGACCCCATTTCATATAGATGCCTAGCCATGACAGAGAAATCTGCTGCGTGCACCACTAATTCCTTCTTCTGTTGGACAGTGTATCCTTCTGGGGTAGTTCCTATTGTTAGGAAGTGTATTCTATCCTCAAAATGACCATTCACGATGTGCACTGCAAATAGATGTGTGTCAAGCACTCCTTCCTCCAAATTAGTGGGTTCTTCCCCTATTTCGATGCCCGATAGATGGTCTGGTCTCGTGTTTAGTCATCCAGGCTTCACAATAGCTTCAAAATCATATTCCTGGAACAATAACAACCACTTGCAGATTCTCCCCCCCAACACAGGCTTATTGACCAGGTACTTCAGCATGGAGTGATTTGTATACATCTTACAATGGACCCCCAGCAAGTAGTGCTTAAATTTCTGGAGCACGTATACCATAGCTAACCCTTTGCGCTCGGTGGTGGAATAGTTCTTTTCTGCCTTGGACAACCTTCTACTTTCAAATGCTATAGGATGGTCCAAGTCCTCTCCACCAGCGTATGTTAGTACTGCTCCCAACGCTATACATGATGCGTCAACATGCACATGGTAGTCCTTCTTCCAATCCAGAAAGAATAAAATCGGCGCGATGACCATCTTTTCTTTCAATACATCCAATCTCTTCTTACAATCTTCGTTCCAGCAGAATGTGACATCCTTCTTCAACAATTTCTCCACAAGCGCAGTGATCTGGGCATAGCCTTTGATAAACTTTTTGTAATATACTGTATGTCCTAGGGTAGCGCGCAACTATTTCACACTCCTCGGCGCTTCCAAGTTCAATATCACAATGATCTTCACGGGATCTACTATCAGTCCCTATCTGCAAACCACATGACCCAACAGGGTTCCAAAAGGAACACAAAATAAGCACTTCTTCAGATTGATCACAATCTGGTATCTTCGACAGGTATATAGCATTAGGCACAAGCTTGCTACATGGCATTTTAGCAGCCCAAACATAGTCCAGTCATCAAAGTATGCCTCCAGGAACTTATGAATAAAATCCTTGAATGCAGCAATGATTATGCCTAAGAAGATCACAGGCACATTCTTCAATCTAAACGGCATTACGATGTATTGAAAATAACCCCACTCAGTCGTGAAGGTTGTCTTGCTCCTATCCTCCAGCGTGATTTTTATCTAGTGGTACCCCGAGAACCAATCAGTGAAGGAATATGCTTCCTGGTCACCTACATTTTCCAACACTTCATCAGTGAATGGAGTCGGGAAAGGATCATGTACACAAGTGTCATTCAACTTTCTGAGATCCTTGCATATCCTTATTTCATCCTTCTGCTTCTTCTCTTATACCACCATTGGGCTTACCCACTCAGATTCTTCCATAGGCTCAATGATGCCTGCCACGAGCATCTTATCTAGTTCTAAGTGGACCTTTTCCTTATACTTCAAATTGAGATGGTAAGGCCTTTGCTTAACCAGTTTCGCATCGGGCTTCAATGTGATCTTCATAACACCTAGGTCCATGATTATCCCTTTTAGATCTGTAAACTTGGTAGGGAATAAATCTCGGTATTTATGGAGCAATTCAACAACCTTATCCACTGCCGCGTCATCCCAGTAATCTCCAATCTTCGCAAATTTGGGCTCTGCCTCTATACCAATGTTTACCTGTTTTGTTTTCAGGGATATGGTTATATCAAGGTTCTCAACCTGTGGACCTTCAACCACGTGGTGACCCTCTATTTCCGGGATGTTAATCTTTTGTGGATCTTCATCCTCTTCTTCAGTGGTTAAATTATAGCATTCTAGCGCGTGACATAGCTGGGTATCCCACTTAGGCTGAATCAGGTCTAAGGGATCTTCCGGTATCCTAAAGATTGCTGCTTTCATCTCTTCTAGCGCCTCATCAATACAATCAAACCCGTCTTCAAAACTGAATGTCATTATGAATGCTTCACACTGAATATCCCATTCACCTGTACCATGGCAAAGCTCTGTTTCTACATTCCAGTTCATCAGGATGACATCTAGGGTGTGATAGAATAAGTGCACCCATTTAGGATGGGGCTTCTCTCGATAAGCCTGAGCCCATCTGGCCAAGTGCACACGTGGGTCATCCTACCCATCATACTTTTCTGTCATTCACACCTTCAGATTCCTAGAGCATGTCCTAATCATTCTCCTACATTCACGCCATTCATCAAAGCTTCCCTTGTGCGTACCCCATCCTACCCATCATACTTGTCTGTCATTCACACCTTCGGCTTCCCAGAACATGTCCTAATCATTCTCCTACATTCACGCAGTTCATCAAAGCTTCCCTTGTGTGTACCCCACCATCTTACGGGTGTAGCGCATAGTGCTCAGTCCAACTCCTAGAAGAGCTAATTTTATGGTACCTCCCTCTCAAATGCATCTAGAAAAATATATAGATCATTCAGGCCATCATAAGTGGGCAAATTCCTTGCCTCTGATGACATACAACGTAGTGACCAGGTCATCATGTTGCAGCTTAGTGTAGTTACCTCATGTAGCTGATTCTGTGAGTGCTCTAATTCTTCATTAGAGTCCAAGGTGCAGGAACTATCACAATCCCATGTAATTTATCCATCCATGGTGGGATTCACCCAATCTTGGTCTCGTGATGTTATCTTATAGATATAGTCTAGATCATCATCGCTCTCATAATCGCAGACTGGTTCAGTATAGTGTGATCCTTCAACATGATCTAGGGGTACTATTACACAGAGCGATTTCTTTTCAAATATCATATTCCGCTTCTTTAGGTTGATTACCTCATTCATATTAGTAGCACAATCACTTACCAAGAGTACAGGATAGGGGTTTCTATCATCCACAATTTCTATTACTTCAAAGTCAGCCATCACACTCACACCTTCAATATCTACGGTCACCCCCTGCATCCCCCCATGGGGATGATCTTTTGCTCATTTGCCATCCTCAGATGATTCAGAGACCATTTCAGCACGGGTCTCCCAATTCATTCCCAAGTTTGTTTTGGTAGGACGTTCGTGTCTGACCCCAGGTCCAAGATAACCTGATCCTTTTCATAGTCTCCTATCTGTGCGGTCAGTCTCTTCTCTTGTCTCGTTCTTGTTTTATGCTTACCAATCTTTCGTACTACGCACGACTCACCCCAAAGCGTTTTTGGTGCATCTATTTATGAGCTCCTGTAACCCTTTCATAGCCTTGCTATCATGCAGTAACTTCATGCAGGTCTCCATGAAAGTTGTAAGCATGGAAGGGTCCATCTCTTGATAAGGCTTATCCTTGCTCCCTGAGGTGGAGGCCTCAGAGAAGCTCTTCTTCGCTTCCATGAAGGTTTCATGTGTGTGCTCCAAATCAAACTCAGCCTCCTTCGCCGGAGCTATGCAAACCCATGTACTGTAATCTGGCTCTTTCCCCTTGTCATCTCTTGTTGTGATTCCACTCCAGAGCACTATATTTAAGTTTGGGTCTTCTTCGCGTGACTCAGACCTCATCATTTTCAGGTTCTAAGTTAGCGGAGGTGGTAGCGCCCCTTTATCACATATCCTTGCTATCAATGTAGGTCGGTCTTCCATTTCATGATCAAACAAAGTGCAGTACTTTCATGACGGATGGGTTGGGTTAGTGCAATCACAGGCATAGTGTCATGGTCCTTTGCAATTAAATCAGATCAACTGTCCTCAACCTCTGCCAGGAACTCCTCCTCCTCGGCCTCGTTCGCGCCCCTAAAATTCTGTCTGCGCCATCCATGCACCCTGGTCAGGGGGCCACATTTCTATTTGAACCCTATAGACAGGTGTTCTATCCATCATCAACTCATAGCTTCTACAGTTGCACTCATAATGCCCTACCGACCGAAAAAAGTTACAAAACAATTGTTGCGATGTCTGTACAAACTTCTGCAGCAAATGAAAATTATCTATGGCATGTTTTCCTACTACTTGACAGATAGCACACCACAATGCAGGCCCCACGCTTGGTATTGCTTGAGCTTCTGGCCTCAAAAGGCATTGGTCCTCCTCCTGCAATATAGTTTTCAAAGACCAGACAATGGTCTTTTTCATGCCTCTGACTCTTGCATTTCAGACACCATACCTCTTCGTGCACCTCTGGTCGAACTGTTCTGTCCTACTTCAAACTTTGCATTTCAAGGAAAATATTTTTCAACTATGCATGGATTTGCTGGACCCCCAAATTTGGATCTTGCATTAGTGTTTCATGTAGTCTCATTGAAATCTCTAAGGACTCCGCTTGAGTTGTTATCTTCTGCTGTGACAACGCAACCCTTAGGTGAGGCAGGAGAGAAGCCAAAAACCTTTCGCGAAGCTGTCCATTTGTTAAATTCATATTAGCTTTATGGATCTTACAATTCAACCTTTGATCGAATTCCTAAGGTGTCTTGCCTGCTTGCATTGCAATTTCCTTGAACCCCACAATAGACTGTGCTTCAGATTTAGGCCTACTGAATTCTTTGTTCAATGTAGTTTGGATGTCTGCCACTCCAGCATTCAGTTTATCATTAGAGTACTTGATGTACCAGGTTAGCGTGCGATCTTGTAGAGCACTAAACAATGTTGCCTTCTTCATGTTATCATATGTAACCCCCTGAGCTTCCCATACAACTTTTACAATGAACCAGAATTGGTCCAGGTCCTCATTTCCCAAGCCTTTAAACAAAGACAACTTCACTGAGTTTGCGATACTAAACTATGGTGGAGGCGGAGGTGGTACAGGTGAAGTCACAGGTGATGGTGGTGAAGTTGGAGGTGGTGTGGGTGGAGGTGGTAGTCGTGGGAATCCTTGTCTTATTAATTGAATAACACTTCATGGAGAAACCTGCGCTATTCCCTCTTCATCACCTCGCAGAAGTGAAATAAACAGACTATATTCATGACCCTTTTTTCCTTCATTCCTGTAATTTTTTCCAGTCTGCGTAGCCCCAAACATCAAGGTAGCTACATAATCCATTTTTCACACAATAGCATTTTAATCTAGGTATTCAAAGATTTCACGTACTTACCTCACGGTCCTTTGAAAAAGCGCTGCTCTGCCTTGCTATAGTTGACTGAGGTATCGACCAAAATTCAGTTACAAATCCTCCTATGACTCAATCGAGCCAATGATCAACATTGTGGGTGATCTTATCCTCATATGCATCCAACCTCCACTCTAGCTCTGGGGTCCACACAATAGGACCGTCAAGTTTCCACCTTCCTTGACTATCTGCTAGCTTCACAATTCACTCATATAGCTCAATCATAAAGGAGAAGAAAAATATTTCATAGATCTCTGTATATAGGTATTTATCCAACCAATGTTCCTTTTTCAGTTGCGGGTTTTTGTTCTCCTACTCCATGAATTCGTGGATCTTCTTATCCAGCC
Organism: Pinus taeda; assembly: GCA_000404065.3. NCBI lineage: Eukaryota > Viridiplantae > Streptophyta > Pinopsida > Pinales > Pinaceae > Pinus > Pinus taeda. The sequence goes on along the minus strand of APFE031236145.1, from coordinate 57,632 downwards.
AGTCTTTGATCTCTTTCTTAGTTGGATTCTAGTGATACAACATCACACATATCTCATGCAGATTCTAGTCCTCGCAACGGAACCATTTGTTGGCTTGATGGGGTCTGACCAAAGTTCAATGTTAATTAGCCAAACAAATCCCTACACTACTGGCCCTTTCGGCATTAGCCCGGAGAGTGCAGACTGAAGTCTCACACGAAGCAGTATGGGGGGATGCTAGAACCAAGTTTTTGCACCCTGAGATGGTCGTGATGTCGCTTTATTCCTTCTATTCCTACCTTCGTGCAGGTCACTTAGTTCTAGGGCTCTGTCTACCTAACCCCTTATTCCTCCGATACCTCCGCGAAAGGTGACAACTGACCTTCGCGCAACCCTAACCTTCGGTTTAGATACTTTCGCATTGCTAAGGCAGCATATTGCTTAGATAGCCAAGTTATCTTAAGAATCTTACTTGTCTTATTATATACTCATAGTTAGCATCGCATAAACATATATTCTTATTTCCATTTAGTTATCCAACATAATTATACACATTTGCGCGTCTCATAAGAATTATAAAGGAAATTCATACATAATATGGCAAGTTCCATTAATCAGAACAAAGACATAGAATTTGATGAATACTTCTCTTTATTAATATCTCCAAGCGATTACTGACTCTATCTACTCCATGCACATAGTTGCAGGATGTGCACGGCTCCACGCACTCAGCTGTGGACTTCTACCCTAGGCCTCTGTGCACTCAGCTGCAGAGCCTCTAGCTACACTACAACCCAAAACTTAGACTTCTTACTTTAGAGCTACGACTCTCTTACTCATTACATTGATGTCCCTAAAACTACTTAGATTTTACAGCTGACTTTACTTTACAAAACTAAGGGCGGACAAATTTTTATGACTTATGACACCTTCACGCTCCGTGACCACAAAATGTGGAGCCTTTATGAGTTTATTACAAAATTTTACCAAAACATGGGATTTTAGCCCCAAAACTGTCCTTTGGGGGATCCCATTCCCAACACTTCATGCTCAATCGTTGAATAATTCTTCTCGGCCTTTGATAATTTCCAACTCGCAAAGGCTATAGGATGGTCCATTTCCCCTTCACCGGCATGTGTTAACACTACACCCAACGCAATGCAAGAGGCATCCACATGTACGTGAAACTCCTTTTTCTAATCAGGGAATATCAAGATCGGGGTGGTGACCATATTTTCTTTCAATCCATCTAAGCTGCACTGACATTATTCGTCCCAACAGAATGTTGCTACATTCTTCAACAGTTTCTCCATGGGCGCGGTAATTTGAGCATATTCTTTGATAAATTTTCTGTAATATCCTGTATGTCCCAGCATCGTGTGCAACTGCTTAACCTTCCTCGGGGCCTCTAGGTTCACTATCACCACAATATTTGTAGGGCCCACCATCAATCCTTTCTTGCACACCACGTGACCCAGCAAGATTCCAAAGGGAACACAGAATATTCATTTTTTCAAATTCAGAGCGATCTGGTATCTGTGACATGTCCAACATCAGGCACAAACTTACTACATGGCACTTTACTAATCCGAACACCGTCTAATCATCAAAGTATACTTCTAGGAACTTACGAATGAAGTCCTTGAATGCTGCTATGACTACATGGGAAAATATTGTAGGCACATTCTTAAGTCCAAACAACATCACAGTGTATTGAAAACAACCCTACTCCATCGCGAAGGTCATTTTGCTTCTATCCTTGGGCACGATCTTAATCTGATGATATCCATAGAATCCATTCGTAAAAGAGTAGGCCTCCTGCCATCCAACATTGTCTAACACTTCATCTTTAAATGGTGTTGGGAATGGGTCATGGACACACACATCATTAAGCTTCCACAGGTCTACAGAAATCCTTATCTCACCCTTTTGTTTCTTATCCTGAACCACCATCAGGCTCACCCAATCAGATTCTTCAACCGGTTCTATGATTCCTGCTTCTAGCATCTTATCCAGCTCTAGGCAAACCTTTTCCTTGTATTTAGGATTAAGGCGATATATCCTTTGTCTAATAGGCTTCGCGTTCAGTTTCAAAGTGATCTTGATAACACCCAAATTGCCAATTATGCCCTTCAAATCTGAAAACTTGGTAGGGAAGAGATCCTGATATTCATGGAGTACTCAACAACTTTATCTATAGTAGCATCATCCCAATAATCTCCAATCTTTGCAAACTTTGGGTTTGCTTCAGTACCAATGTTTACTTGCTTTGTCTTTAATGAGGCGGTGATGTCTGGGTTGTGTATTTATAGCCCTTCAAGTTCACGATTCCCTTCTTCTTCTGTAATATTAATGTTTGTCAGATATTCGTCCTCCTATTCAGTGGTCACATTATAGCATTCCAGTGTATGGTGTAGCTGGGTTCTCCAGTTTGGTTGGATCCATTCCATAGATTCTTGTGGCATTTTGAAGATGACTGACTTAATCTCCTATATAGCTTCATCGATGCTAGCAAAGCCGTCTTCAAAGATAAAGGTCAATATGAACCCTTCCCTTAATATATCCCACTCCAAAATGCCATGGTGGAGCTCTGTTTCCAGATGTAGTTCATGGGAATTGTATCCAAAGTACGGAAAAATATGTGCACCCACTCTGGCTATCGTTGTGTCCCCCATGCTTTAGTACATTTCGCTAGGTGATCATGTGGATCATCCCTTCCATTATATTTCTCAGTCAATCTAGTGTTAGGTCAACCAAACCGTAACCTCATCATTCTTCTATAATCTTGCCATCCATCAAAACTACCTTTATGTGTACCCCACCATCATGCAGGCGTAGCATGCAATGCCAAGCCTAATGCTTGGAAGTGGTGATCCTTAGGAACTTCGCACTCAAATTCATCCAAAAAATTATCTACGTAAGTTAAACCAACATAATCGAGTATTTTCCTTATCTTCGATGAGACACAACGCAACGACTTCGTCATCATATTGCATCGCAGTGTGGATACTTCATGCAAATGATTATGCCAATGCTCCAACTCTTCATCTGAATTAGAGGTGCATAAACTCTCCCGGTCCCATGCAATCCTCCCATCTGCCATCAGATTGATCTAATCTTGGTCTTAAGCTGTTATTTTGTAGATTTGGTCCAGTTGATCATCACTTTATTCATAATCACGGATTGGTTCAGTATAGCGTGCCCCTTCTACAGGGTCCAACTGTACTACAACCCGAAGCGATTTCCTTTCAAACAACATTGTCCTCTTCTTCAGATTGATGACCCCATTCATATCAATGGCCTAGTCAATTCCTAGGAGTGCAAGTTATGGATTACTATCATCAACGATCTCTATAACCTAAAAGTTAGCCATAGCACTCACACCTTCTATATCAACAGTTTCTCCATATAATTGTCCCATAGGGATGATTTTCTACTGGTTCGTCATTCTGAGCTGAATCGGAGACCAGTGTAGCGAAAGTCTCCCCATTATTTCCCATGTTTGTTTTGGAAAAACATTCACATCATACCCCAAGTCAAAGATGACTTGGTCCATCTTATAATCACCTATCTGCATGGTGAGCCTCATCTCATGCCTTGTTCATGCCTTATGTTTGACAATTTTTTGACTAATCAGTGTCCATCAGGTACCTTCTCTTTGTTGGCGCATTTGTTTATTAATTCCTGCAGGCCTTCCACAATTTTTTTGTCATGCAACAAATTTATGCAGGTCTCCAAAAACATAGTAAGCACAGAGGGGTCAACCTATGCAGGCACACTAGTTTGTTGTACCTTGTCGTAACTTCCTCAGGTGGATGCCTCAATGAAGCGTTTCTTGGCCTCCATAAATGTTTATTTCGTGCGATTTAGATCAAAACCAATTTCCTTCTTTGGGGCCTTGTGGACCCATCCATCCTCTTCAGTCTGTTTACCTTTCTCATCACCTGTTGTTATTGGTGAGTGCCAGTATTATAGTAAGAATGCTTCAAATCTTGGGCTACCAACTTTACTTTTATCAACCCAGTAGTTTGTAACAAATTTGGAAGCGTCGGTGCTATATACACAAGTACTAGTTCTCATTGCAGGTTGTCACTTGGTCAACCGACGCGATATCACTAGGTGCTCAAGCCAACTTCTATAGATGTTAGAAGAAGCTCTATGTGTGATGAAAGGAAAGAAAGTTTACTCTACAGATGCTATTCTAACTGCAGAAAGGAGAAAGACTGGAATGTAAAGCAAAACCTAGTAAACCCTACTTAACAAGCTAATTCTACTTTTTGCAAAAACATTATGAAAACCATGAAAGAAATGCCATTACCTACTCAAGAAATAAAAAAACATCTAACCATGCTATTTCTAGAAGTAAATAATAAAAAAAACATATTTTTGGATTTTTATGTGAATTTAACATGCATCTAATTTATTGTGTGTGAGTGTGGCAGTGAACAGGTGGCATTAGAAGGTGGCGTTGGAGCTTGGGAGGATGTAATATGGTGTGGATGGGTCCTAGGAGGTCTTAGGTGGCCTTATGGAGGCTTTTCCCACACTCGGCCTTCAAAAGAAATCCTACAGGGAAAACTATAGGAGGACTCAGGAAAACTACAGGAAGAAAACAGGGAAACTACAAGAGGCCTACAGGAGGAGGCCGAGAGCAATTTTCGTTGTTTTCAGGGTGTGAGAATGGGTGGAAAAGGTCGATGAAGGTTGGAATTAGGTGTTAGGGCACCTAATATCTACCATTTTTAATCACCAGTAGAGAGAAAGATGATTGGGTTTGCTCAAGGAGAGAGGAAGAAGTTCTATGAAAAATGAAGAAACTAGGGTAGAATTGAGGTGAGGTTTGGGAGACCCATAGGGCATGGATTAGATGGAGGGTGTGGTTGCTAGTAAGCTGGCCTACTGCTAGAAGAGATCTGTTGCATAGAAGTTGACAGTCAACCAAGAAAATCAAGCAACCAATGAAATGAGTGCATCCCCAGAAAAGTAGAGTTTTGCATTAAAATGGCCTAAACTATGATTTATAGAAGGAAATGCTGGGAAATGGTGTAAGAAAGGAAAGCATGCAAAAGGAATATTGCAAATCAGGAAGTGGATATGATAAAGAAGATCTAAAGCAAAGCAAAACTAGACCATCAACCTACTAGAGAGCTACAAACACTAAAATTCCTAGGAATGAGGAAAATCATGTTCCCAGTGGGAGGAAGAGAGACCAAGGCACTGTTTCTAGCCTTTTGAATCTTCTCTGATCAATGCTTAACCTACTACTAAAAGCACAAATGGAAGAAAACTACTAGATCATCAAAAGAAACCTATTCTTAACCATAAGAGAAATGCATCTAACAACAAACTAATCTACAAACTGAAGTAAAGCATACATATACAAGTAAAGAGAAGTTTGGCTACCTGGATTGGGCCCTAACCCAAGAGCTTCAGCCCTTTGAGGCAACTCAGTGCTAGCTCAAAAAGGATTCCATATTTATTATAAAAAAATAGCAAGATTACATAAAACTGTCATAAAATAGTAAGCTCAAAATTTGAGCAGAGTTTACATAAGCAAAAAGTTGACCCTAGTGAGGCCCTAGGCCTATCTACTTCAAGTTATTGCTGCAGTTTGACCACTAGATCCTTGACCTTGACCTCGAAATCCCTCAATAATCTGCATTAAATACATGTTAGACCACATGGCATAATAACTAACTCAACTCACCCTATAAGCATAAATATAATCAGAAAATAATACAATAAGCTAAGAGAATGGTTGATTTGACTAGGTTAGGAGGTAAAATGAGCCCATATAATTACCCTTTTAGGAGGCTCATCATCACCCCCCCTACTGAAAGTGTTTCTCATCCTCTAAGCAACCTAGTCAATATCTTGGTCATTCATGCCCCTGGTGGCCTCCCTAGCATTCCAGCCTTCTGATGTGGTCTGCTCATGTTCTCCATAAAATCCTGCCTTTCTGTCTATGTCCTTCCACTGCTCCTTCTCCTCTTCTTCTTTTCTGCCTTCCAACATGCCTAATATGAGTGGAGGACTGAGTTTGAGGCCAATCTAGTTGACCTTCAGCCTTTGCATGGAGTGCTTGTACATTGAAACTCTTTTCAATGCCTCCCTCAGCCTCATTAGGGAATGGTATTCTTTGATTTGCAGGTTGTAGGGTAGGGTGTTCCATCTTCTCATGCATGCATGCATGCAGTCATCCCCAAGTAGCCTAAGCATATCTTCAAAGTGTGCAATGGCTTGTTCCTGATTGGCTATATATTTAGAAGCAATTTGAGGGTCATTAGCAAGTAGGTTGTGTGTGTTGATGAGTGCCATAGGATCTGATGGCTCAACTCTTATCATCAATGGTTCATTCTGCTCTTTTATTAACAATATTTTCATTTCCGCTGCCCTCAATTCTTCATGGTTCATCCATGATGCGATGGCCATTAATTGCAGATCCCTTAGCTTAGCATTGGGGTCCCACACATTCAGGTCTGTGAGGGCCATGTTGTGTAGATAGAACTCTGGCATCTTTTCTTTGTCCTCAGAGGTGCTTTGGTCACACAAATCCATGAATTGCCTATAGCCTTGGAAAGGCATTATGCCTCTTTGTGCCAAAATTTTTATTTGGAATTGAGGCCATTGAACTTTTAGGTAAAGGCCATAATATTTGGCTGGTGTTCTGCATTGTAATTCTTTTATGGATAAGCTAGACATGTATGCCAAATGAGTCTCTTTCGCTTGCAGCTGCCTCCTTAGTAATTCATTCTCATTCTCAAGGTGGCTTCTTGTAATGGCTTCTCTATCTTTGAGAGCGCTCAATTCCCTACCCATTTCCATGAGTTTGTCTTCCATGTGGCCAATATCATCAACTCCTTTGGACTTGGCTATCTGCATCCACCTATGTGTTCTTACTCTCTCTTTTTCCAATTCAAAAAATAGTGGAATTGCAAATTTCTTTGGGATTGCAAATTTCTGTGGGATTATCTTGCCTCCCTCAAGTAGTTTGTAATAGGAGTCAAGATTAGGCTAGGGGTCAGATTCTTGTAGCTCTTGTGCTTCCTCTTTCACCTCTGGCTGTCCTCCTATCTTTTCCTCAAGTTTTTGTGTCTCCTGTAGTTTGGACAGTGTCTCCTGTAGGACTATTTTAGGGTCCTGTAGAATTTCCTTCCCCTTCCATGTAGAAGATCTTGTAGTCCTCATTTCATAGGTTATGGGTGTCTTGGAAGGATATTATTTCACCTGGGTAGATGGTGAATCTTCAATATTATGGGAGTCTTTGTTGAGGGTTGAGGTTTGCCTATTTTAATTCTGGTAATCTTCCTTGCCCTGAAATACATGGAGGTTTTTCTTTTCCTCTTTTGCTTCTGCTTGACTGGTGTACCGAGGGAAGTGAGGGAAAATGATACTTCTCTTTGCAAAGTTTTAGGGGTCTCTTCTCTTTGCTCTACCCTCTCTACGTCCTTTTCTCCCTCTTCTGTCCCTTTTTCCTCCTCCCGCTCTATCTCTTTTTCTACCTCTTTTGTTTCTTTTTCTATCTCCTGTACTGTCTCTTTAACTCTCCCCTCCTTTGTTTCTTTTCTTTCCTCCTTCCTCTATTGCTCTGCTATGTCACCACTAGCTTCATCTTCTCCTCCTTTCTATTCTTCCTCCTCACTGATAGTAGGATTGACATCATAGGTTAATGCCTTGATGTCATCCTCAACTATCATATTTCTGAAACTTCCCATGCTATAGGGATTGTAAGGGTATGGAGGGCTTCCTCTACTAGGATCTTGATTAGGCCATGGTGAGCTAGCTGCTGTGAATTTCCTTCTTGTACCTTGGTTCTCGAGTCAATGAGGGACTAAAGGAGAAAGTAAGGGATACTAAGCTTTTGATGTGTTGGGGTATCCATGCCATATCTCAATTCTTGGAGGATTCTGAAATGATATCCATAAACAATGTTGTGCCTCCCCTCACAAGAAATATATTTGATCACTTGGTAGCTAACCTCATCCCAGGGATATGGTACACTGGCCCTCCTAATTCCATTTTTGTCTTCAACGGAGGTTTCATTATCTTGGAAAAATTTCCTCTTGGCAACCTGGTCAATTGGTTTCTCATCTTTACTCCAAGGCAGCCCAAGAGGAAGGGTAGTGACCCTACTGGTGAATTCATGGGTTATTTCAATGGAGAGCCCTCTAATGGTAACAATAGCATGATTTCTTGTGTGAGGGAAGAGAGAGAGAGCAAATTCATGGGCAATTTCATCATCAAACCCTCTAAACTTCTCAAAGAAATTCATCCAGTTTGCCCTTGTAAATATTTCCATCACTTGAGGATGTGCATGGAGCCTAGTGGAGTTAGTGGGCTCTTTTCTAATGAACCCCTCTATCATACTTCCTGTACTTATTTTGAAAAATGACAAATAATTTTGAGTGAAATAAAAATACAGAGGGGACTGTGTTTTTTTTTTTTTTAAATAGATTTTTTTTTCTTATATTTATTTATTTATTTTTTACGTTTTTCTACCCTCTTAAAGACTCATTTAACCTTCAATTTGAAACCAACTCTCTCATATTTTGATATTCAACAGAGGGCATTCATGAACCCTACCTCTTCAGACTGAAATTCGTGCCAAAAATTACGTTTCCTCCCTTCAAAATGACTCACTACCCCTCCTGTAGAAGCCCATTGTCCCTCCTGTAGATTTCCTGTAGGTGCTCTTGTAGAAAATGCCAAGAGAAAAAATATGGAGGAAATCAATGGAGGATGGTGGATATGAGGCTATGGGGGCATAAGAATACTGCAGTGTGGCTGAGTTACAAGGAGAATCTGAAGAAAAGATGGTGAGAATGTGTGGGGAGGAGTGCTCATTACCTTTTATGGCTGTTTTCTGTTATGAGTGTTGAGTTGGCAAGGTGTACGTTGCCCAGATTAGGACCGTTGGTCCCCACCTGCTTGGTCATCATGACCCCCCTCGCAATCATCACCTAATTACTACATCGGAGTTAACTCTTCCTCCCACTACCTGTCCGTCACATATTTTGCTTGAGTTGACTGTGTGCACGTGTGGGTGGTATCTTGGTTAAGTGGAGTCAACTAACTGAAGGTGGCCAAGTTAATTGGCCACCTTTCCCTCTTTAAATTTCAACCATCTCGTTGCCTTCGTATGATTCCTAATTACACAAATGAAAATAGAGGAGTGACGTAACTACTTACCTGTAATCCAAGTGTATTTGCTGCCATCGACTGTGAGGTGCTTTGGCTTTCTCTGCTACATGCCTTCATTTTCCTTCATGCATGCTGTCTCTACTTGCTGATGTGTTTTTGTGTGTTTTTGCATTCTTCTTTTGCTGGATCTGAACTGCATGTGCCTTTCCAACCTTCAGATATGTTGTCCCTTGCTGCTAGTGCTAGACTTCTATGGGATCAACTGCTATAGGAATTCCTACAGGAGCTCCCGTAGCTGCTTCTCCCCTTGAAAATTTAGCTATTTACTTGTGCTTGGAGCTCGAGAATGGTGCTAGAGGTGGAGATGCATGATGGAGGGATAGTAGGTAAGCTTCAGGTAAATTTAATGGTGTCCTTTCCTATTTTATTTTTGTTCTTTTTTCCAAAACTGAAAAACTATTTTTCTATGTTTTTTCCTTGGAAAGAAAATAATAATAATGATGCTTGGAGTGTGATGCAGGCTTGGAAATGATGGCAAGGAGGTTTCAAGATGGTAAGAGGGATTATAGGTTCATCATGAAGCTTTTCTTGTCCCTCAAACTACCTATTGTAGACACTTTTTGGCTCTCTGTAATTCCTACAGGAGCTTCTTGTAGAAAACATAGTTTTGGAAGAAGAGGTAGAGTGGGGTGAAAGAGATGCTAAAAATGATGAAGGAAGGTGTGGAGAAGATGAGATGGATTCTGGTATGAATGTCAAGGTCCCCTTGGCACCTTCTCCTGCTCCCTGTAGTCCTCCTGCAAACCTGCAAAAAATCATTTTTTCTTTCTCTTTTTTTTTTTTTGAAAACAACTAGGGCACCTCAGAGAGGTTTTCACCTTAATTGCTTGCCCTGGGCACCTCCAAGGGAGGTTTTCACCTAGGGATCTTATTCTTTTCCTTTTTTTTTTTTTTTTTTTTTTGACATCATTGGGCTGCCTCAGAAGAGGTTTTCAACCCAATGATGGGACTTAAGCGCCTCATGTAGGTTTTCACTTGAGTCCTTATTTTTTCTCTTTTTTCTTCAGTGAGTGGGTGAAGCGGAAGCTAAGACATGCTCCACTACCATCATTGTTTTATTCAAATCTTCAATAAACTCTTGCTTAGAGAGGGGTTTCTTGTAGACTTTCAACCGATGTCTATTGACAAGCATGGGGATGGCTTCATTAGCAATGGTTCTGATTAGAACTAAACCATTGTCATTGCATTTCTCCACAGTGTAGGGTCCTAACCATCTCGTCCACAACTTGCCTTTAAAATCCTTGTATCTTAAATCATAGAGTAGTGCCCAATCTCCCTCTTGGAATTGCTTCTCCCTGATATTTCTATCATGCCATATCTTTCTCTGAAGCTGAACTACCTCTGCTTGGAGAAGGGCTTGCAATCTGTATTCATCCAATCCATTGAGTTGAAGTAATCTCTCCTTCTATGCATGGATGAGATCTAGTTCTAGTTGAGTTGCCATCCTCAGGGTATTGAATTAAAACTCTATTGACAGCAAAAACTTCTTCCCATAGACTAGTTCATAGGGTGTGAACCCGATTTTGGTCTTCCATGTTGTGTTGCAGGCCCAAGTGGCCTCAACTAATCTGTCTGCCCAGTCTTTTCTGCTGCTGCTCACTACCTTGGTTAGGATCCCTTCAAATGATCTATTAGTGACCTCCACTTGCCCATTGGCTTGTGGATGGTAAGGGGTGGAAGTCCTGTGCTTGATCTTATGATGTTTGAGCAGGTCTTCAATTAGGTTGGAGGTGAACTGACTGCCTTGGTCTGTGACCAACTCTCTCAGATACCCGAACTTGTAGAATATGTTTTCCCTCAAAAACTCAACTACTTTTTCCTCAGTTGTTTCTTTGATTGCTTTTGTCTACGCCCACTTTGTCAGGTAGTCGGTGCACACAATGATGTACTACTTCTACTTTGAAGGGGGGTTGATAGGCCCCACAAAGTCCATGCCCCACTTCTTAAATGGCTCAAAGGTCACTTGATATTGCATGGGAATTTCATCCTTTGGAGTGGGTTTCCCCATCATCTGACACTGATCACACAGGCTCATGCATCTCCTCACATCCTGATGAAGAGTGGGCTAGTAGTAGCCTGCTTGTAATATCTTGAAGGTTGTTCTTTTTGCTACAAAATGACCTCCACAAGGGCCGTCATGATAGGTCAGGAGGATATCAAAGACTTCCTCCTCCCCGACACATCTTCTCAAGATCTGATCTAGGCCAAGTTTGAAGAGATTGACTCCAATCCAGGAGAAAGGGGCGCTTTTCCTTACTATCTTTCTCTTCTCTTTTGAGGATAGGTGTGGTGGGAACTATGATGAAACCAAGTAGTTTGTTATATCAGAAAACCATGGAGAGAGTACTGATATAGAAAATAGGTGTTCATCTGGAATTTGGTCATCCACCATTCCTTCTTCACCTGCAAGAAAATTTACTCTAGACAAAAAGTTAGTAACAACATTCTATTTACCAGGCTTATCGACAATGGTTAGATCAAACTGCGGTAGTGAAAGCAACCATCTAATAATGCGAGCATTTACATCTAGTTTTTTCATTAAATATCTAACTGCAGCATGATCAGTGTGCACAAAGGTTTGATAGCCTATGATATAATGTTTGAATTTGTTTAAGGAATGCACGAAAGCTAGGAGTTCCTTCTCAATCACTGTATAGTTTAACTCTGCCTTTGACAAGTTTTTTCTTTTAAAGTATATGGCATAAGGTAACTTTTCATCAATTTGTCCTAAGGCTGCTCCTATTTCTTTGTTTAAGGCATCTATGTGCATGTGAAAGTGTAGGGATCAGTTTGGGCCTTTGAGAATTGGGGCAGTCACTAGCTTGCTCTTCAAGGTATCTAGGGCTTCTTGATAGTTTTCCGACCATATGAACTCAACATCTTTGCCTAGGAGGCCAAAAAAAGGAGAGGCTAACTTGCTAAAGTCTTTAATGAATCTCTTGCAATATCCAGCTAAGCCTAGGAAGCTTTTGACATCTCTCACCTTTTGAGGAGGTGGGACCCTTTGGATGATGGCAATTTTGTTGGGGTCCACCTGCAGGCCTTGTTGAGATATTGCATGACCTAGCACGGTCCCTTTAGTCATAAAAAATTCACATTTTTCTGGACTGAGGGACAAGTTCATCTCAATACACTTATCGAGAACTTTTCCTAGGTTAGATAAAGCTTCTTGAAAGTCAAAGCCATAAGGAGTAAAATCATCCATGTATATTTCTACTGCATCATGAACCAGTTCAAGAAATATACTCGCAACCACTCTTTGGAAAGTGGCTGGAGCATTGCACAAACCAAAAGAAAGGACTCGGTATGCAAAGGTACCTGAAGGATAGGTGAAAGTGATATTATCTTGGTCTTCCAAGCTGATTTGAATATGATTGTACCCGCTAAACCCATCTAGGAAGTAGAAAAACTTTTTCCCTCCTAGGCCGTCTAACACTTGATCTATGAAGGGTAAAGGAAAATGGTCCTTTTTAGTGGCTTTGTTCAATTCTTGATAGTCAACACAGATTCTCCACTTACCATTTTTCTTTGGCACTAGCACCAAAGGAGAGACCTATTCACTGTCAGAGATGGAATAGATGAATCCTGCATCAAGAAAGTTCTGCAACTCTTCCTTTACAATATCTTTAAGTGTTGGGTTCATCCACCTTTGAGGCTGCCTGACTGGCTTGCAATCTTCCTTGATGTATATATGATGAGTACATACTGAAGGGTGCACTCCCTTCATCTCCTTATAACTCTAGGCGAAGGCATTTAGATGTTTTCTCAATATGCTGCATAACTCCTTCTCCTGGGAAGTAGATAGGGATGGATTGATTTTCAATGTTCTTCCTGGGCTAAACTCTATATTTTTAACATGGAGAGAAGTGGGGTCGACCACACAGAGATCAGTTGAGGGGTTGTTTTGGGTTTCTCTTACTATGTCTTCTAATGGTGATACACTGGGAGGTGGATTCTGAATCAAATTTTCAATCATATCATCCTCATCTTGTTGTTCCCCCCCAAAGTGATTTATAATGTACAAAGTGGTGTAGAATAAACTTCATCCTCATCCTCCTCCTCCAACCAGAGAGGTAGATCTGTTCTAGCAAGGGTTGGGTAGGAGGATATAGGATTAACTACTTGGACATTTGCCCGTTCTTTATGGTCATGTTCCCAGCTCGGCAGTTGATGTAGGCATTGGCTGTAGCCAACCAGGGTCTTCCCAGAATGAGAGGATACCCAGTGAGCTTTTCCTTTGGCTAGAGAACTAAGAAATTAGTAGGTTACTCCAAAGAATCAATGGAGACCATCACATCTTCAACAATCCCCTCAAGGGTCACTATGGAGTGGTCTACTAGTTGTAGCACCGTCGTGGTCTTCCTTAAGGAGCCTTGGAGGTTAAGTTTGAGCATTGTGTCCTTTGTCATCACTTTAATGGTAGCTCTTAGATCAATCAAGGTATGTGGGACCATTGTGCCATTGATGTGGACATCAACTTCTGGGCTTCCAGGGTCCAGATATTTTGGACATATCATCTGCCCCAACATCAGGTCGAACGGTTGTCCTATGACATTGATGGTTGGGGCATCTCTCTTGCGCCTTCTTGGATGCCTAAAGCACTTCTCTTCGATCAACCTATTGTGGATAGGTACATCTTTTATGGCTTGTAGAAGTGGTATCTTCACACATAAATGTTTCAATTCTCTCAGGAGTTCAGTCTCTTCTGGGGTAGACTAGATTGTCATGGATAGTCTCTCAGGAAAGGGTGGGTTTTCTTTAGGTTTACTTTCCTCTTTATCTTCCTCAACCTCCCTGGGTGGAGGCTGGTTATCTGGGAGAACTTTTCTGGATCGCAAGTCAATTTCTTGAATCTCCACAACATAAGTTGGGCATGATGGTTCCCCGCTATAGACTTGCTGAGCCTGTCTGTTGTTCGGGTTCGGATTTGGCTGGGCAGGAATTTGGGGTTGCCTTGGTGGAGCAGAAGGTAACAGTTGTGGTTGGGAAGTTGGGGGAGGCAGAAGAGTGGGAAGAGAGCTGTATTGGAGCCTCCACCCCTGATGAGATGCATTCCATTGAGGTTGCGGCTAAGCATAGGATTGAAATGAATGGGTGGTTGTTTGGGCATGATATTGAGATGTGAAGGACCAAGGAGGAGGCATGGACCAGGAATAATGAGTAGGGGGACCCCAAGAAGGTATGGAGGTGGCTTGGTTGGGGTTGTAGTATGCCTAAGATGTCCCTTGCATCCCCTGTTGGTATGGTCTATGTCCATGCAACCTCCTTTGGTTTATGTAATAGATTTGTTCAGTGACTCCTTTGGCCCCTTGGTATACAGCTTTATGTCTAGACAAGGAAGGGTACTTATCTGTAGAATGATCTTCTTCGCAGACTGAACAAAACTCTATAGAGTTAAATGGGCATTCATTCCTAGGATGCCTCTTGGTGCATCTAGGGCAAAAAATGGCCAAAGCCATCTCTGCTTCCTCTTGTTTTCTTTTGATATGTAAGGTATCCATTTGCATGGAAAGAGTCTACAACATCTCACTCTTGAATTCTTCTAGCATGTTTCTAATTTCACCTTTAATGGATCAATTGGAAGAAGAGGTACTAGCTATGGGTTGACTCCCCCTACCTTTCTTTCTGGTTGCTCTAGAATGGTTTCTAAAAACAATCTTTATGTCCTCATAGGATAGTTTATAGATGTCTCCCTCAGCCAGTAGATGGAGGGTGTCTAAAAGGGCTTCTCAAATTTCCCTGAGCAGGACCAACTTCAAAGACTCAGGGTCAAGTCTACACCTGGCCATTTTGTAACTAAGCTGGAACCTCTCTTCATAGTCTTCCAGGTACTCATCACTTCCTATGGTCATTCAAAAGATTTCTTCTTTAATATCTTTTGACCTACAATAGTCTTGATACTTGTCATTAAGGGCCTGCTGCATCTAAGCCCAATTTGTGATGCTATTGCCAGGTAACCCCATGAACCAGTGCAATGCTGCATCCTTGAGAGTAGAAGGGAACAATCTCAACTTTTTCTTGTCTTCTGCATAGTCATAAGTTCGACAGATGATAGCAAACTCGAACAAGAAGGTGTCATGATCTTCTGTAGGCAGACCATGGAAGTGATGTAGGGATGAAGGACTTATATTATTCATTTGGGTGTCCCCATTGGTTTCCCAAATGGGGAAGGTACCCTCTATTCGTTCTCCATTTCCCCTATCATTTCTATTTTCAGCCATTGGCTCCGAAGGAATGTTTTCTTCTTCTTTTTCTTCCCTTATAGGTTCTTCAAATATGTATGGTTGTTCACCTAAGGGTTCTTCTTGATTGCAGCCACCGAAGAAGAGAGAAGGTTGGTTGTGTGAAGCAGTGGGGGTGTTGGGAAATTTTTTTCCTAAGTTATCTCTATTCCTACGAAGCATGAAAGAAAATATTTTTGGTTGGTTTTTTGTTTCTTTTTCCCCACACTGAAAGTACCTTGCAGAAACTAAAATTGTGAATTGAACAAAACAAATTGCAACTAGCTGAAATGAACTTGCTGAACGTAAATTTACAAAATTGAAAAGGAAAGCAAGGAAATGCAGAACTAAAAGAAAAGGAATGACTAGTCTACTTTTGTCGAAATAAACTATTAGCAGAATGTTGCAATAGGACATAGAAGAAAGCAGTGATCACAGAATAGTCTGATGCTCCCTCAACAACAATGCTAAAAAGTGGTGAGCACCAGTATTGCAACAAGAATGCTGCAACTCTTGGGCTGCCAACTTTACTTTTATCAACCCGGTAGTTTGTAACAAATTTGGAAGCGTCAAAGGTAAATGCACAAGTACTAATTATCACTGCAAGTTGTCACTTGGTCAGCTGGTGCGAGATCACTAGGAGCTCAAGCCAACTTCTATAGATTTCAGAAGAAGCTCTATGTGTGATGAAAGGTGAAAGAAAGTTTACTCTACAAATGCTATTCTAACTATAGAAAGGAGAAAGACTGGAATGTAAAGCAAAGCCTAGTAAGCCCTAATTAACAAGCTAATTCTACTTTTGCCAAAAACATTATGAAAACCATGAAATAAATGCCATTACCTACTCAAGGAAGTAAACAACATCTAACCATGCTATTTCTGTAACTAAATAAGCAAAAAACATATTTTTGGATTTTTATGTGTTTTTATGTGAATTTAACATGCATCTAATCTATTATGTGTGAGTGTGGCAGTGAACAGGTGGCGTTGGAGCTTGGGAGGATGTAGGATGGTGTGGATGGGTCATAGGAGGTCTTAGGTGGCCTTTTGGAGGCTTTTCCCACACTCAGCCTTCAAAAGAAAGCCTACAGGAAAAACTATAGGAGGACATAGGGAAACTATAGGAGGCCTATAGGGGGAGGCCAAGAGAAATTTTTGTTGTTTTGAGGGAGTGAGAGTGGGTGGAAAAGGTGGACGAAGGTTGGAATGAGGTGTTAGGGTGCCTAATATCTACCATGAATCACCAGGAGAGAGAAATATGATTTGGTTTGCTCGAGGAGAGAGGAAGATGTTTTATGAAAAATAAGGAAACTAGGGCAGAATTGAGGTGAGGTTTGGGAGACCTATAGGGAATGGATAAGATGGAGGGTGTGATTGCTGGTAAGTTGACCCATTGCTGGAAGAGATCTTCTAAATAGAAATTGAAAGTCAACCACGAAAATCAAGCAACCAATGAAATGAGTGCATCCTAGGAAAAACAGAGTTTTGCATTAAAATGGCCTAAACTATGATGTATAGAAGGAAATGTTGTAAGAAAGGAAAGCATGCAAAAGGACTTGCAAAACAAGAAGTGGACATGATAAAAAAGATCTAAAGAAAAGAAAATTTGGACTATCAACCTACTAGAGAGCTGCAAACACTAGAAGTTCTAAGAATGGGGAAAATCTGTGTTTTTGGGGCAGCAAGAGAGTCTTTGCCACAAATCATGGTCCCAAAGGGAGGAAGAGAGGCCAAGGCACTATTGCTAGCCTTTTGAATCTTCTCTGATCACTGCTTAACCTGCTACAAAAAGCACAAATGGAAGAAAACTACTAAATCATCAAAAGCAACCTATCTTAACCATAAGAGAAATGCATCTAACAACAAACTAATCTACAAACTAAAGTAAAGCAGAAAAATACAAGTAAAGAGAATCTTGGCTACTTTGATTGGGACCTAACCCAAGAGCTTCAGACCTTTGAGGTAACTCAGTCCTATCTCAAAAAGGATTCCATCTTCATTATTAAAAAATAGGAAGATTACATAAAATTGTCATAAAATAATAAGCTCGAAATTTGAGCAGAGTTTACATAAGAAAAAGGTCGACCCTAGTGAGGCCCTAGGCCTCTCTACTTATACATATGAAGCTACTAACAACTTCCTTAAAATGAGGGAGGCTTGGCTCCCAAAAATCGAGATAACTATCAATCATCTTCCACTTGCTCGGCTGCCTTCTAGTGCATGACTCAACTACTTGTACTCCGAGCTGAATGAAGGGGAATTCGAAGTGAGGAGCAATAAATGAGGGGGATTCCCTCCTATAATTTCTCTCCTCTATCTACTTTGAGTTATTGTTGTAGTTTGACCACTAGATCCTTGACTTTGACCTCGAAATCCCTCAATAATCTGCATTAAATACATGTTAGACCGCATGGCATAATAACTAACTCAACTCACCCTATAAGCATAAATATAATCAGAAAATCATACAATAAGCTAAGAGAATGGTTGATTTGACTAGGTTAGGAGGTAAAATGAGTCCATATAATTACCCATTTATGAGGCTCATCAGTTATTCCACTCCTCAGCACTATATTCACACTTTATCTTCCTCGCGGGGCTCAACTCTCATCATCTATAAGTTCTGCGTAGGCTATTGAGGTTGTGCTTTCATCTCTTGCATTTTAACTATCATCACCTAGAATTATTCTATAGTATGGTCAAACTGGCTGCAATATTGACATGATGGGTGTGTCTAATTTTGATACTCTCGCAGGTAGTGCCCTGATTGTTCGCAGTTGTAGCAGATGATCTGATCATGGCCTCTACTAGGCCCTCCTCCTCCTCAGCCCCATCCTCATCCTTAATAACCTCCAAATGCTCCTCCAGTGCCCTACTCTAAAGGCCAAGTTTCTACTTGCATTTGGTATGTAGGTGTTCTTTCCGTCATTATCTCGTAGTTATGACAATGGTGCTCATCGTGGCCCACAGATTTGCAGAAGTTACAGAATAACTGTTGGGGTGTCTAGACAAAATTTTGAAGTAAATGACAATTATTTGTCGCATTTTGTCCAATAGCCTGACAGATAGCACACCATAGTGCAACCCCCATGCTCGGCCCTGCTAGAGCTTCTGGCTTCAGGGGAAGTTGTCCCCGTCTTTTAATATATTTCAATTAGATGAGACAGTGGTCTTTATTGTGCCACTGGCTCTTGCGCTTTAGACACTAGACTTTTGCATGCACCTATGGTTTAGTCTCCTTGTCTTTCTTCAAGATCTGTAGTTCTAAGTGTAAGCTCTGTAACTGAGAGTGGATTTGTTGTGGTCGCATCCTCAATAGGCGTTGCATGCAACCTCATCGCGATTTCCAAGGATTCTTCCTATGTTCCTATCTTTTGTTGTGATAGAGCAATTCTCAGGTGGGAAAGAAGCAAAGCTACAAACCACTCATGATGTTGACTATGTATGAGCTGCATATTAGCTTCTCGAATCTGACACTTCAACCTTTGATCTAATTCCCAAGGTGTCTCGTCGACCCTCATCATGATTTCCTTGATTCCAATTACTGACTATGAGTTAGACTTAGGCTTACTAAAATCCTTGTTTAGAGCCGCCTTAGTCTCTGCTAGCGATGCAAGAGGATTATTAGAACAATATTTAATATACCAAGTTAGCATGCGATCCAGTAGAGCAGTAACCAATTGCGCCTTCTTTATCTTGTCATCAGTAATATGTTGCACTACCCATATAGCATTCACAACAAACCAAAACTTCTCTGTATCTTCACTCTCGATGCCTTTGAAAATCGACAACTTCATTGTGTTTGCGATGTTGAATGGTGGTAATGGAGGTGGAGGTGTGGGCGAAGGTGTATGCGGTGGGGGTGGAGGTGGAGGTGGAGTGGATGGATGATGTGTTCATGGAAAACCTTGCGTTATCAGTTGGAAAATACTTGACAGTGAAGCCTACACTGCTCCTTTGTCGTCACTTGAAGGAGGTCCAATTAATGGGATATATTCTAGACCTAATATTTCTCGATATCTAAAGAGTCTTCTGCTTCGCATAGCTTCAAACACAGGGCAATGACATAGCTTGTTTTTCACATAACAACATTTTAATCCAAGTATTCAACTATCTTAAATACTTACCTCATGGTCCTTTGAAAAATCGTCGATCTGCTTCTTTGTAGCTGACTGAGGTATCAACTGTAAATTCTGTAACAAATCCTTCTAGAATTCGATCATGCCAATGATCAACAACCCACATGATCTTGTTTTCAGAAGCTTCTAATTGTCGCACTAGTTCTGGAGTCCACACTACAAGGCTATCAAGCTTCCACCTTCCTTGACTATTTGTTAATTTAGCCAACCATTTATACAACTCAATGGGAAAGGTGCAAAAGAAGATCTTGTGTATCTCCGTATACAGATACCTGTTCAACCACTCTTCTTTTGACAGGTGCAGATTCCTATTTTCTTGCACCACGAACTTGTGAATCTTCTAATTCAACCACTTTTCAATTTCCCTCTTGGTTGGATTTCAATAATGTGACAGCACACATCTCTTTCAAGTAGATCCCGGTGCCGACAATGGAACCAATTGCTGGCTTAGGGGGTCCTGAACTAGGTTCAGAGTTAGTTGCGCCAACCAAAAAATCCCTACACTACTGGCCCTTTCGACAACAACCCGCGTAGCGCAGGTTGTAGCTTCACCCGAAGTAGTATAGGGGGATGTAAGAACCAAGTTTCTGCATCTAGAGACTAGTGTGACGTCTTCCTGTGCCTCAAATATGCCTTTGCGTAGATCGATAAATTCCTAGGGAATACTACTGCAACTCCGATAAACAACCTTCAAACCTTCACCAAAGTCTACGATTAGTCTTTGCAGACCTTTAACAATCAATATATCTACTTACGTGCATTAGAAAGTAGTCCTAAATTAGGGTTCACGTAGGTTTGCTTAAGTTATTAATAAACATCCAAGAATTCATCAGAGTCTATGCGAAAGTACTTAAACATGAATTCCGTACATCATAAACACATTTTCATGAGAATCGTGTAACATTTAGTCAATATTTCGTAAAACACATCATTCATTGACAACAAATATCATAAACATAAGTAAACACAAATATGCAATAATTCTTCAGAAACTGTCTTTATTGATCTTCAATTTAGGATTACAGACTCAAAACTACCCTACGCACTCTGTTACAAGGGTCCATGCACTCAGCTATGGACTCTACCTAGGCCTCTGTGCAATCAGTTGTAGAGCCTTTCTTCTCCTATCTAACCCACTTATCTTCGCTAGCACTTATGTTCTATCTACCCATTGCTTATCAATCTATTGCCTTAGACTCTCTAAGACACACCTATTTATAACCTTTTTCATACAATGCCATCGTATGTAGACCATGGGTGGATCTCAAAACCAAATAAAACTTTACATAAAACAAGGGAAAAACCCCTTTTGACTCCTACTAATCTATGCACTCTGCATCCACAATTTGCAGAGACTTTACATTAATTACAAAACTGTATCAAAACTTGGGTTATCTTAACCCCAAAACTGACCCAGGGGACCCCATCTTAACAGAAAACGACACAAATGAAAACCAAAGCACACAAAGGTAACTTGAGAAAATTCATTAGGGTGATGATACAATTGTAACTAACTGTGATAGTGTTGTCAACTTGGAATTTCACATTAATTTTCCACAAGGACTGCACATTCTCTATCTCCAAGAACTATGTAGTAACTATCACTAGAGACTTCGTAAGCACTGTCTTTTGGGACTGCACAATCATCATCCATAAAGAACTGCACAGTCACTATCCTCAAACACTGCACAATAACTGTCCCTAAACACGCACAATCACTGTCCTTAAACACTGCATAGTCACTGTCCTGAATATCTGCACAATGACTATGAATAGGGATTGCAAAATTCTTGAATATCTAAGGTACACAATGACTCCTATACTTGCTAGAAAAAAGAGCACTTGTAAATGCATTAAAGGCTGAGCATGTGTAAAATAGTGACTTCAATAGTTAGAATCTCATAATAAAAGTATCAACCAATAGTGAAGTGAACATTAATAAATTTAGGTGACGAGTCATGAGATGATAAGTAGGCTCCAAAATTCAAGTGCAAGAAAATTTTTTGTGGGTGTTTTTTGTAGCGACAACACTTGGTGACACACATGAAGAAATCCAACTTCTCTACTTAGGTCTACCTTTTTTCATAGAGTTTGTAACCACCCTCCTACCACATTTACCTAAGATAACTGATCCACCCGGGTAAACATGTGATGAGAAGTTACTATGATATGATTCAACTGCCTAAACATAGTTAAGGAAGAGGAATTGACAAACCAAAACCAAAATGACCTTCCTCAGGAGCTACATGAACCCCAAAGGCTAACCAACCACTCCAGGTGCCCAACCCCTAAGTTAAATTTCCTTTTGACTGAACTAGACCCCCAGTCGCTCCCTTAACAAACCCTCCATGCGACTGAAACCCTCCAGTCGCTCCATGACAAGACCTCCATGTGAATGTAGTCTATTTTAGGTAGTTCTGTGCCAGTGACCCCGAATTCTGGGCCACTTTTTCAAGGCTAGGACTCAAGCCTCTTCCAATAAATTGATGAAATGATCATAAACCATAAATAACAAGAAGACAATACCTCTAATGAAAAACTCTAACAAAGACCTGACCTGACTAATCCTAACCATGACAAACATTTCATCAAACACATCATGAGCATGTAATGTATAGGACATAAAAACACATTTGAACATAGGGACCTCATACTTCTCTGAGAATCGTCAAGAAGGTCTTATGCCCTCTCACATTAGCTGCATTATTATCTATTAGGTCATTCATTCGTTAACATTTCATCTACTAACCAAAACATTATGAGAGCCATAACTCAAGACTATTGTAAGAGAATATTTATAACCAACATATAACCAGATAAATAAAAATGATATAAAAACCATCAAAGCCATATAATAACAAGTACATTTACACATAGAACATAAGATAAAATTAGCTCTTATTAACATATGTGAATCCAACCAAGTTAGGGACTTCCACATACCACTCCACCATAGATGGGCTGAACCAAATCTCTCTTTCTGCCAATCACCATATTCCAAGAATGAATGTGGGATCTCATGGAATAACTAATCAAAACCAAACCTAGGGCTTCCAAAGGGAAAACCAACTCAAGCCTCAACTAGTGATTCCAACTCATAGTCGGACATCACTAACCATCACTAGATCAATCTCTATCCAAGATGTTCAAGGCTCCAGAGTGTTTGTTCCAACCTGGCTTCCAGGACTACTAACTCAACCCACAACTGCCATTAGGCTCAAGAGAATTTGTCCAACCAAGGCTTCCAAAACTAGTAACTCAACCCACCAAGGGATCCAGATCATTTGTCTAACCAAGGTTGCTAGGACTAGTAACTCAACCCAAGATGTTACAGGGCTTCTCGAGCTTTTCTCCAACCAAGGCTCTAGGAACAAATAACTCAACCCATGACCATAAGGAAAATGAACACCAAAAAAAAAAAAAAAAAAGTAAAACCGACAAAACCATGGCTATCTAGGAAATGGAAACACTAGGCCAGACCATCGTTAATCCAATAATCCTCCATGCCAAGGAAATATCATAACCAAGAAACCACATGCATGTGCCATGCATGCAAAAACTAGAAAGGAAATCATACATGCAGCTCAGTACCTGCAAGAAAAACCCACTGTCCTCTTGAGGTTTCCTTATTTTCCTTTGTCTTCTTGCTCCAAATCCCAAGTATTCCACACTCCTACAAGAGTTCTCCAAGAAAACTCTAAGTGTCCAAGAGTATGAGAAAGAGAGAATAGAATGAGAGTACCAAAGACTAAACTGAAAAAAGATACCACTCACAAAAGTTGTGTATTGATCCTCAGAAGCCTTTTTATTAATGAGGCCTCTATTTTCTTCATTTACCATTATTTTCCTTCATTTGTCCTCCTTTCATCTTCCTTTTCTCCTATTTTCCATTATTTTCATAAATAAAATGCCAATAAATGCCTCATGCCTTTCCAAAGCCTTTTCCATTGCCTTTGCCAATATCCATAGTCATTAATTAATCACAAGTGAACATCATCACTATTTTTTTTCCAAACATCTATCTTGGAATACGTGTTGTTGGGTGTAATATAGGGCATATTAATGGACCAACATTTAGTTGTCAATCTGGAAGTTCATAAACTGGGAGGTGCAGCACTAGAAATGCCAGAGAAGGACTGTAGCAACCTCCAAACCCTACTTCTGTCTTTCCTAATTACACTTACAGAATCAAAATAATGGAAAGCAAATAACACCAAAATAATTTTGGTGCCAGAATAAAAAAGGAAAGTAAATTTCAAAAACTCAATGAAAGGGACTTCAAATCAGCATAAAAAATCCTGATAAGTAAAAGATGGAAAAGCAGATATCTGAGACTAAACATCAGTGCAATTGTAGGATAAAGAAGTAATTAAACTGTTAAGGACATTTGTCTTCATTAAATATTTTCATTCTTGCACTAAACCATCATTCCTGCACTACAATGACATTCCTACACTGCAATGATGTTCCTGTACTTGAACGACGTTCCTATACTGAAGTGATGTTCTTGCACTAGAAGTGTGTATTGTGCCTGCACTAAAGATTAAAACCTTCATACAAGAGCTCTGGGTTCCTATACCGAAACAAAGGTTCCTGTACCAAGAAATCAACGTTCATGTACTAGGTTTCCAAACCACTTGTAGAAAATGAAAAGGGTGTTAACTAGGAATAAACTGCAAGGTGAAATAGAGCTAAGGAAATAAAGATTCATAAGGAAAAGACTCTTTAACTAATCATACATTCAGAAATGAAAGGTACTTCAAAAGTCAAAGAAAAATCCTTGCTAGAATAGGAAAATCCTTGCATGTGAAAAATAACTATCTGATCCAAATACGAGCAGGCTTCCTTCTGAGATGATTGTTATTATGTAAATCAGATCTACACTTATTATAAATAGAAGTTTTAGCTTAGAGGTGCCTTCAATAATTTCAGTGTTAAACTGAGTTACTTCCACAAGGAAAACGAGTGCAAGCACAAATATATATAATGCAAACAGTGTTTTATTAAAGCTCATAAAGATAAATTAATTCTAAATTGAACTTTCATGCTAAAAATGCTTGGAAACTTCACTCAGAAATAAAACACAATTTTGATGGGAGAAAATGAATCTTGCAAGAAATAAAAGGACTTGCAGAATTAAATTGAGCAAGCTTCACTTGCATAAATGAAAATGCATCAGTGCAAGAAACTAAACGCACTCATTTTGTAGAAAGGAAATTAAACATGCATCAAAGGAAATCAGAGTTAACCCAAAAAGCAAGAAATAAACACACCCAAGCCTACACACTTCGGATTCGAATCACACAACCTACAAAGAAGTCAAAGCCTATTAACTATGAAAGAAATAAATTTAACTTGCTCAAACCTTGCATAAAAATAAGTTTAACACACCTATGAAAAATGGAGAACGAGATGGGTTGGATGGGCCCTAGCCAACCAACTCATTTCCCTATTACAAGATTTGGAAAATAAAGTAATCAAATAATGCATCACATCAAATAATGAAATAGGAAATAAGTAACTGGCATAGCTCCTTGTATTAACTTAATAAATGCAAATGTACATCGTGAATATCTGGATCTAGCCTAGAAGTATGGTGATACTAAAAGTTACAGTATATATCAAAAAATCAACAACGTATCACCTTCCTTAAGCCTACTTTAGATTCCTTAATTTATACGTAAAGCACTCTGCTCTCGGCCATAATAAAACTTAACAAAAAAATATGCTTGAACAATGATCGACCTCCATCTTTAGTTCATTGATAATGCTCCAAGCCTAATACAGAGAATGAAACAAACCCTTGACAAGAGATGCACACCAATCTTTAACATATATGATATTTTAGGAGTCAATCGGCCAGCTGTCCACCTGGTGTAGGAATGACGGATGATATAGGAACAACAATCGATACCAGAACGATGGTCGGTATAGGAACGGTGGATGGTATAGGAATGACAAATAGTACGAGAACTCCAGATCCTGCATCTTTAGCACGTCCATAACGTTCCAATCTTGATGCAAAAAATGGAACAAAATCATAGTGGTAGGTGCGCGCCATTCCTCAACAAATATGATATTTTTGGAGTGAATCCAGAATGAATTGTTCTACTGTCCACCTGGTACAGGAATAACGCACGATACAAGAACTACAAATCTTACACGAACCAAACTTCACTTTATATTAATGACATTTACTCACCATGCGTTAAGAAAATATGACAAGGTAAGTTAGAAAGGAATTTAAATATATTTAACCTTTTTAATAACAAATAAGCCCCTATGATCCATATTCAATAAAATCACAGAGAGAGACCAAAAATCATGTGTAAAGGTTAAATTTTAATTGTAAGGTAGAGGCTTAGGTAGTGTAGTTAGGACAAATATCGGGTTAAAAGAAGCACAATTGTGGCGACCAACATCACCCCAAGCTTACCTTGTTGTGTGTCCTCACATAACTACTGACCTCCGCAAAAAAACAAAATTATGAGCCTTCCTTTACTTCTAGACCTAAATATTGATTCCCGACCCACTTCATGACTTTGATTGGAGTATGGTATTGCTTTCGTAAAATAAGGTTATATAGATTTATAATATCCCTACACTTAAAACATTTATTCCCATTGGGCAATGATAAATAATGTTAGTTAAATAAAAAAATCAGATGACAGGGTTCCTGCACTCGAACCTAGCTTCATGTATTGAAACATATATTCTTGCACTAGAATGATGCGGTTCCTGTATTGCATAAAGGATTCTTACAAAATAAATCTTCTTTGTTATACATAGGCTGAATTCACCAAAAAATTGCAAAATTTAAAGGAGTTTCTTCTATCGCCAGTTTCCAGGTGTCATTATGCTTTCCCAATCTGATCAAGTAAGGTTTTCAAGAATTTGTAATATCCTACAAAAATATTTATTAATACTGATCCAAATAAATATTGTTTCCAGGGTTACCGTAGGAATGTTAATAATGTCCTTATTACAAGAATAGTGTTATCATGAAATAGTCAGCAACGAAAACTTCCTCAAAGCATCTCAAGAGCAGCCTTACTCAGTAGATATTTACTTTCAATAGCCTCATTATTATAAATAAAAGTGACATTATTTGGAAGCCAAGGAATTAAAATGGATGGAAATAGGGAAAATAAATATGACAAAATGATAACTTCCCAGGATGACCATCTTACCATTACCCAAGTGTATAGTTGAAGTTTCTCTTATTCAAGAAAAGCAAATCACCTTCACTAAGGGTCCCGCATCCTTGAAAACCTTCACATTTATGAAAGATAGAACTCCAAAGCACATTACTAAAAGGATATTAAAGCCATTATCAGAGAGATATGATAATGAGTTAAGGGAAAGACAAAAATAATCAGGTAAATCATAGTGTAAATTTAACTTTAATACCATAGGCATGGTCCTATTGCCAACATGCATTTATAGCCTCGATAAGGATGCCTTTTAACCCCATGAAATGTCTGTATCCCATCTATTAGATATAAATTCAGAGCCAATTGAAAGAATTCACATTTTTTTATAAGTTAATTTAAGGCCACTGTCCTAGCTTGGTAACCAGTTAACAATAGTTCCATTCACAAGAACTGACAAGAATGAACAAGTCGGCTCATGATGAGACCTCTTGTCTTCTAGATTTTCAATTGAAAGCCATTACCCTGGCTTGGTGACCAGTAGAGGCAATGTCATTCTCGTTAGGACCCATGATCATGGTACGTTAGATCATAAGTCTTCTAGCTTTTCAACTGAAAGCCATTACCCTGGCTTGGTGACCAGTAGAGGCAATGTCATTCTCATTAGGACCCATGATCATGGTAGGTTAGATCGTAATGAGACCTACTATCCCTAAATTAATAATTTTAAAAGAAAATCTGATTATAATTAACCTTAAGTAGGTTACTTAATAGGTGGGGAGGCAAATCTTCTCCTTAAGAGCATAGGATGGCGTGAAAAGTTTTTAATTACTAATCCTTACCGATTGGTCCTTCTATCCTAAAGACTCATTTTAAACAAAACATCTTGGATAATGACTGAAATATTCCTTAACTTGATTGTGCTAGGGTTCTTATGAGTGCTCGTTATGGTTTTATAGGAGTGGTCCACCATAGGAGGCTTTTCATCAATACCTTTGAAGAGAAACTTGGAAAGATTTCTTGGATGGAAGTATGTTAAGATTATGAATGGAAAGTATAACAATAAAAATCCCCCTAATTGACCCAATGAATAATATTATCCAATAATCATAGTCACTTTATAAAATATGAGGTATTAAGAGTGAATTGATTCTGACAAGTCTTACCACAAGAGTGCATTATGACAAAATTTCAATAGTTGTGCGTTATGAATTTCAATTTCAAGAGTGATGCTATAACAATTTTATTCCAATTGGCATTTTTATTTATTGTTTCTATATTACCCTACCCTAATTTAAAGAAAGGAAGATCTCCTTCAAGTGTATGAATACTTCCAATGTAGCCATGTGCATAACAAAATGATAAATATACTCACACTCAGTTTTAAAATGTAAAATTTAACGCATATCAAAGTATGAGAAACTGACTTACTTACTTGATATGGTACCAAGAGTTTTTGAATGATGAGGGAATGAGGTGTACTAACAATTGTTTGGAACCAGGATTCAATAGGACCCACATATTCATGGTTCTCCAATTTGTATAGGTCTTCCATTGCTTGAAGTTTTCTCTCTTCAAATTGACGAGGATGGTTAAGGGAAACTCTAGGGTTTTCTTCTTTGTGAGGTTCAACAACAGTTTTCAAACAAGTTCTAATCATAGATTGTTGCTCTAATGGTTTATGGATTCAAGTTTCTTCCCGAGGTAAATGACGTGTGGTAATAGGGGAAGTTTCTAGATTGACTCCTCTCTCATCTCTAAAATATATGACATTACATTTGATAGGGGAGGGAGTAGGAAAAATGCGTGCTTTAAATTGATGTGCAAATTGATTGTTGAAATTGGGGTTTGGTTTCACAAATGGTTGGGACCATAGAGAGGGATAACATGGTGGTACATTAGATGGGAATTGCAACTATTGTGGCTCAGGTAATGTGATTTTCATGGGGAATTTCCCTAGAGAGGAGGATCCAAACGATCCTTGAGGCCGCGGGAATATCTGGGTTGAGGGTGAGGGCTATTATGGGAATATGGTGGGGTATTGAATCAAAGGAGGATTATAAGTCTTCCATGGAATTTTGGGGTTGTAGATGTGTTGAGGAACCTGATGGGGACAATAAATATTACTCTATGTATTAAATGATGATGAGCTTTGAGTTATACCTGGCGGTCAATTTATTTCCTTACTTGATTCCTTAAATATTTGTTGAAACCCTGATAATGATGGGAAATAATTTGTCTAATGATCCTCATTACACTGCTTCCGTTCTTCCTGCAAATCATCCTATTGTAAATTTAGAAAAGATTTTGTAGCTCCTATTTTTGTAGTAGATTCCAAAAATTGAGAAGAAGAAAGTTCTCGAGAATTCTTACCTATCTTGGAGATTCCTCTTGAATAACTAATGCACAATTTACAAACATCATCATATGGTAAGTGAGATACATCGAATTCTTATATCAGATTTAAAGGTTCTAAAAATTCATCTTTGATTCCTTTGAGTAGGAGTGTTTTCAAGGTCTCTTTTACCAAATTCTTATGTTTTGATTTTTGGAGGTTATATCTAAATCAATCCACATAATCCTCCAAGATTTCATTTTCCCCTTGTTTTATTCTAAAAAAATCTTCACCAGCCTAGCAGTAGTCTTGATATTTCTCCAAGAATACATTTTTCATGTCTTCCCATGTTTGAATGCAGTTCCCACCAAGGCTCATGAACCATCGGAGAGATTCTCCTTTAAGAGTAAGAGAAACCACTTGCAACCTTTGAGAATTAGTACAATAACCATATCCTCTACAAAGCACTTCAAACTCAAATAAGATTGTATCTGGGTCTTCATTTTCAAAACCATGAAATTTTGGTAGTGCAAATGGGGGAATATTATGCATTTGAGCCACTCTTGGATCTTTGATAGGAAATTCAAAAGTAACAATGTTTTCCATTTCCTACCAAAATAAAAGAGGTTTTCCATGTACTACTTCAAGACTCCTTGCAACTAATCAATGAAATAGGTGCATTGAATGATTGCTATTAGCCTCAAAACTCTTCACTAAAAAATGCCTCGAAATACCATTTCTCTATCTTTAACAAGCTAGTTGGTATATATTGTTAGCACGCAGTTGAATAGAGGGGGGGGGGGGGGGGGGGTTCTTGTAGTACCCAAGAAAATGAAAAAAAAAAACTTAAAAATAATGCAGGAAAGAAACAAATTCAAAGAATAAATTCTAAGCAAATAAAATTTTGCAAGAAAAACTATGTAAAGAGAACACCAAACTGTAGCAGGTTACCAAGGTCAATCACCTAAGCACCTCCCCGACAACGGCGCCAAAATGTTGGGTGCAATATAGGGCCTATTAATGGACCAACATTTAATTGTCATTCCAGGAGTTCGTAAAATTGGAGGTGCATCACTGGAAATACCAAAGAAGGACTTCAATAATTTGCAAACCCTACTCCTATCTTTCCTAATTACACTTGCAGAATCAAAAGAATGGAAAGAAAATAACACCAAAAGAATTATGTTGTCGGAATAAAAAAGTAAATTACATTGCGAAAACTCAATGAAGGGACTTCAAATTAGCATAAACAATATTGAACACTAAAAGATGAAAAAGAAGATATCTGAGACTAAACGTTAATGCAATCATAGGACAAAGACGTAATTAAACTGTTAAGGACATATGTCTTCATTAAAGATTTTCTTTCATGCATTGAACCATCATTCCTGCACCACAACGACATTCCTGTACTAGAACAACATTCTTGTACTGAAGTGATGTTCCTGCACTGGAAGTGTGTATAGTGCACGCACTGAAAATTTCGACCTTCATACAAGAATAATGGGTTCCTGTACTAGGATATCAGTTCCTGTACCGAAACAGGGGTTCTTGTACCAAGAAATCAACGTTCTTGTACTGGGTTTCCAAACCACTTGTAGAAAATGAAAAGGGTGTTAACTAAGAATAAATTGCAAGGTGAAACAGAGCTAAGGAAATAAACATTCATAAGCGAAAGAATCTTTAACTAATCACACATTCATAAATGAAAGGTACTTTGAAAGTCAAAGAAAAATCCTTGCTACAACATGAAACTCCTTGCATGTGAAAAATAACTATCTGGCCCAAATATGAGCAAGCTTCCTCCTAAGATGACTGTTATTATGTAAATCAGATCTACACTTATTATAAATAGAAGTTTTAGCTTAGATGTCCCTTCAATAATTTCAGTGTTAAACTGAGTTACTTCCACAAGGAAAACAAGTGCAAGCACATATCTATATAATGAAAACAATGTTTCATTGAAGCTCATAAAGATAAATTAATTCTAAATTGAAATTTCATGCTGAGAATGCTTGGAAACTTCACTCAAAAATAAAACACAATTTGCAAAAGGAAGAAAATGAATCTTGTAGGAAATAAAAGGACTTGCAGAAGTAAACTGAGTGACCTTCACTTACAGAAATGAAAATGAATCAGTGTAAGCAACTAAAACACACTCGTTTTGCAGAAAGAAAATTAAACATACATCAAAGGAAAGTAGAGTTAACCGAAAAAGTGGGAAATAAACACACCCAAGCCTGCATGGTTCGGATCCAAATCACACAGCTTACAAAGAAGTCAAATCCTGTTAACTATGAAAGAACGAAATTTAATCTGCTTAAACCTTGCATCAAAATAAGTTTAACATGCCTACGACAAAGGGAGAATGAGCTGGGTTGGCTGGGCCCTATCCAACCACCTTGTTTCCCTGCTATGAGATATGGAAAATCAACTAATAAAATAATGCATCACATCAAATAATGAAACATGAAATAAATAACTAGCATATCTCCTTGTATTAACGTAATAGCTACAAATGTAAATCGTGAATATCCGGATCCAACCCAAAAGTATGGCGATACCAAAATTTACCGTAAATATCAAAATTTCAACAACGTATCACCTTCTTTAAGTCTACCTTAGAATCCTTAATTTATACATAAAGCACTCTACTCTCGTCCATAATACAACTTAACAGAAAAATACGCTTGAACAACGACCAAGCCTAATCTAGAGAATGTAACAAACCCTCGATGAGAGATGCGCACCAATATTTAATAGATATGATATTTTAGGAGTCAATCGGCTAGCTGTCCATTTGGTGCAAGAACGATGATCAGTATAGGAACGATGATCGGTACAGGAATGAAGGTCAGTACATGAACGATGAACAGTATGAGAACTTTAGATCTTGCATCTTTAGCACGTCCATAATGCTCCAATCCTGATGCAAAAAATGGAACAAAATATCAGTGGTAGGTGCACGCCATTCCTCAACAAATATGATATTTTTGGAGTGAATTCAAAATGAATCATCTAGCTGTCCACCTAGTATAAGAATAGTGGGCGGTACAGGAATTGCGGATCTTGCACCAACCGAAATTCACTTTAGATTAATGACATTTACTCACCATGCCTTAAGGAAATATGAAAAGGTAAGTTACAAAGGAATTTAAATATATTTAACCTTTTTAATAACAAATAAGCCCCTATGATCCATATTCAATAAAATCCCAGAGAGAGACCAAAAATCATGTGTAGATGTTTAATTTTAACTGTAAAATAGAGGCTTAGGTAGTGTAGTTAGGACAAAGATAGGGTTAAAATAAGGACAATTGTGGTGACCAACACGTGTCCCATGACCTTGGCTATTATTTTTCCTTTATTAACTTTATTACATGGATTTTGAACCCAAGACTGTTACAAACCCCTCCCCATTAGGGGAACACTGTCTTCAGTGTTCAATGAACCTACAACAAACAAGATCACTGAAAAGTAAAAAATATTGCCCATGGAGCTTTATAACTTAGCTTGTTGCAGTATTTACAATAAACAACCTACTGAAAAGAAAACCAACATGAAAAACATAACAATATGACACCCATACTGCTTATTAGAGCTTTATACCGTAACTCGTTATGGTACAATGAAAACCATATATAAATATATACATATACCAAAACTTGTTTGCCTCAAGCAACAAAAAATGAAGGATACATAGCTCACATCTGATCAGCCATCTCCCATGTAGCTTCATTGAATGCACTTTAACCTGCTCAATTTCTTAGTTCTGGAGCACGAGCATCTTTCTCTACAAAATGCATTGAGGTTCTAGCTGGAATTCTCGTTATGGTTCCACCTGCAATACAAACTAATCAATAACACGATCAACATATTTCACATATATTTTAAGCAATGAAACATGGAAAAAATCATGGACTTTCATTGTGAGAGGCAGTGTAAGTCTATAGGTCACTGGTCCAATCCTCTCAAGGATCTCAAAAGTCCTACAATACCAAGGTTCAAACTTCACACATGACCCAATCCTCAAGGATATCTTCTTGGGCTTGGGCTTGAGGTGCAAGTACACATGTTCCCCAACCTGAAACTCCTTAGTTAACTTGTGATGATTTGCATAACTTTTCTGCCTGTCTTGTGTTGCCTTTAGATTCTTCTTGATTACCTGCATTTCCTATTCCATCTCTACCAACATGTATGGTCCTATCAATAAGTTGTTCACTGGATAACTCCAATTTATGGGAGTATACAACTCCACCTATAGAGTGCCTAAAATAGACTCATCCTCATTGACACCTGATACCCATTTTTGTAAGCAAACTCAACTAGTGGAAGATACTCTTTCCACTTCCACCGCTGATGCATAAGATAAACCTACAAATAACTCCTTCCAAAACTTATAAGTGAACTTAGCATCCCTTTCTGACACATTCTTCTTTATAACACCATGCTTACTACATCTCTGATGAAGACTTGTGCTACATCATTAACTGAATAAGCATAATTCACTGGAATGAAGTGTGCTACCTTTGTCAATATATCCATTACAACCATGATAACATCATGCTATCTACATCTCCTCTACAAACTTGTAATCAAATCCATGGAAATGACATCCGATTTCCACTATGGAATTGGAATCGGTTGTAGTAATCCACATGGATGCTTACACTTTGATTTTACCTATTGACAATCCAAGCACCTAGCCACAAAATTTACCACTTCCTTCTTCAAATTTGGCAAATATTGAAGCTTCTTCATCATTGGCAATGTATTATGATATCTTGGGTGACCTAAATACGACTAAACATGGAATTCCCTCAAGATAAGCTTCTTGAGCTCATTGTTTCCTGACACATAGATCCTGCCCCTAAATCTCACTAAACCATCTGTTGTGAGATAATAGTCTACATCCTAATCACCTGTATCATGCTGTAACATGTGCCTAAGCTCCCTATACCTATCATCCTTCTGACTTGCATGTAAGATCTGATCGTGTAAATTCGTCCCATATGAACTCATAGATGCTATATGATTCATCTGCACTCTTCTGCTAAAAGAATCTACCACCATGTTCTCTTTCCCTTTAATATACTTGCTCTAAAAGTCAAACTCACTTATCATCGCCAACAATCTAGCTTACCTAACATTCAGATTCAGTTGGTCAAACAAGTATCTCAATCCACTATGATCACTCATCAATACAAACCTCCTACCAAGAAGATAATGTCTCCACATTTTCAATGCATGGATGATCGCTGCCAACTCAAGATCATGTGTAACATGATTCTGCTCGTTCTCATTCAGTGTCCTTGAATCATAACATATCACCTGTCCCTCCTACATCAAGGCTCCACCAAGTCCTCTCTTGTAGGTATCTATACATACCACAAACTCTATATCTGGATCTGTAATACTTAGAACTGGAGCATTTGTCAACAAATGTTTCAATGTCTCAAAACTAGCTGCACATTCTTCTGTCCATTCAAATTTCTTGCCTTTCCTTTGCAATGATGTAATAGGATAATCAATCTATGAGAAGTTCCTAACGAACTTCCTATAATAACCTTCTAATCCCATAAACGACCGTAACTCATCCACATTCCTAGGAGCTTCCCATTCCATGATATATTTTGATTTTTCTAGATCCAGTGTTATGCCTTCCTATAGAAACTACATGCCCCAAGTAATGTACCTCTGTCTGAAAGAAACTGCATTTACTAATCTTGGTGTATAATTGACGTTCCTTGAGAAATCTCAACACTGCCGTTAAGTGTTTGACGTGCTCTTCCTCATTCCTAGAATATATCAATATATCATCATTGAACACAATAACAAACTTGTCTAGATAAGGATGCAACACACTATTCATCAAGCACATAAAAGTAGCTGGAGCATTAGTCAAACCAAAAGGAACTACAAAAAACTCATAATGCCCATAACTGGTCTAGAAAGCAGTCTTGTAGATGTCCTCTTCTTTAATGCATACATGATGCTATCTTGATCGCAAATCAATCTTCGAGAACACCACTTCTCCCTTCAACTAGTCAAACAAGTCATTAATCGTTCACAACAGATACATGTTCTTGATGGTTACTTTGTTCAATTGCTTGTAGTCAATGCATAACCTAAGAGTACCATCCTTCTTCTTCACAAACAACACTGGTGCACATGAAGGTGATACACTTGGCCTAATTTATCCCTTGTCAAGAATATCCTTTGACTGCAAATTCAACTCTACTAACTCTGGTGTGCTCATCTTGTATGGTGCCTTTGATGTTGGTGCTACCCCTGGTACTAACTCAATAGAAAAGTCCACTTCCCTGTGAGGTGGTAAATATGGAATCTCTGCAGGAAATACATCCTAAAACTGCTGTAGAATTGGGTACCTATTCAAAAATTCTGCATCCTCAACATAAGTACCTTTATCACAGGAAATATGTACTGCAAATAACACATACCATTTCCTATGACTGTTCTTTTCCTGCATAACTGTCACCATTCTAATTGATGTTGCCTTCTTCTTACCCTGCAAGATTTTATGTTCTCCATTGTCATCTAAGCACGCAATAGCCTTGTGATAAAATCCACCTTGGTCCTATGAAGATACAACTAGTCCATACCCAAAAAAATATTGTATTGTCCAAATGGAATCACATTCAAATGCCTTGATCTAGACATACCATTAAACTCAAATGCACAAGCTCTTACCCAATGATGAACTCTCTTCTTAGTACCTATAGCCGACTGCACTAACCAAGACTTTCCATGCACTTCTTTATTCAAACCACACTTATCCACTAGGTTAGGATTAAAATAGTTATAATTAGATCCAGTGTCAATCAAAATATAAACAACTTGATCACAAATCTTACCGTCAATCTCGATAATAGATGCCCAATGATATGCCTGCCTGTTATCCAATGATGCATAAATATGAGGAATAATCTATCCAATATCAGCCACTTTTTGTGCCTCTTGAGCAGTATGGGTCTGCAGTCTACCACCTTGATGTTGTGGATAATCTCTCCTGTGATGATCTTTCCCACAAGTCCAACAAGGCTTCATGCCATAAACCTTGTTCTACTCCTCAAATTGAAATACCTTCCCTTTGTCAAATGCATTGAAATTCTTAGGCGGTGATGCATTCTCTTTGTTACCTATTACCTGAGGTCTTGTTTGCTTCTTATCCCATTTTCCTTTATTCCTCTCATTATATTTCCGATCCTTCTTAGTTTCAAATATGGGCTTCAATTGTTCATAACAATGCTTTATCTTTCTGATGGCTTCCTCCAATGATCTAGGTCCATCAAACTCAATCCTATCTTTGAATTCTACTGAAAACCCAATTATGAATCTGTGAATATTTTCCTTCTCCTACTTAATATAAGGCACAAAACTCAACAAATCCAAGAATATGCTAGTGTACTCCTCATCGGTCATGGATCCCATCTTCATCTCATAGAATTATTTTTCCCTATCATCATAGTATCTCCAAGATAGGTACTTATTCCTGAAAGGTCTCTTGAACTCTTTCCAAGTAAAATCCTCTTCATGAATACCTCTGACACTATTTACATCTTCCCACCAAATTTTTGTTTTACCTTTAAGATTGAATGTAGCTATTTTGGCCTTCATGTTCTCTAAGTAATCATGTAATCTGAAGAACTTATTCATCCCAAGAAACCATGCTTCTGCATCTGTGACTTCTTCATTTCTCCATCAAACGTAGGTGGATTTTCTTTATTGAACTCATGTTGTAAGGATGATAGCGTTGATGACCATGGTACCTGTCTAAAACAGAACTAGAGTAAAGCTCATGTCCACTGTCTCATCTACTAGGTGTATTTAAGAACTTGCCATCTCTAACCATGTCATATTTATCCAACCTATGCACATCATGAGACCTACTACCATATGCTCTATTATTCCTATCCTCCTGTACATGAATGATCCAAAGTGTTAGGTAAACTTGACTTGGTATAGAGTTAAAGTTGACCAAGTTAAACAGTGATGGTTTTGGGGCACATGGTATTGTGCACCCATAGTATTCTTCTCGTGGTATTATATGTAATGGAGCTTATAAAAGGCAGGAAGGACTTCATTGTAATGCAAGACCTGGAGGTGAGCGGTGAAGGCTCACTTGGTCGGATTGGCCAGGGTTTTGGCCAATGCTAATAAGATCTTATTAGGTTGGGTTTTTCCTTGGATTTGGGGTTTTCCCGGATAAACATTTGTGTTTATGTGTTTATGGTTGTTTCTGGTTATTTTTATATTTATTTCTCTTAGTAATTATTTATGTTATGCAGTAAATTTCTTAACACAAAGTGGTCCCTGTCTTTGCAAGTCTGACAATATCTGAAGGATGACTACATTAACGTATGCTTGTTTCTCCTATTCCTTGGCAAGTCTCTCCTTTTTTTCTTTTTGTATATAGTGGAATTGGTAACAGGGGTAGCCTCGTGACTCGCATTACACGGGGTCGATTCTGACCGTTACCTCTATAACCACTGGGAGCTGCGCCCACCCCTCTCCATAGTGTCGGTTAGTCTGGGGGAATTGAACTCGTGACCTTCAGTACGAAGCCTGCCTTTCTAACGAAATTCACCATAGTGTGATTACCAACTCACCTACCCCGTGGGGTTCCTTGGCAAGTCTCTCTTATGACTAAATTATTCTATCATTATTTGCTTTGTAACTCCTTATTTATGCCTTCAAACTTCTCAAAGTGTCTATTATGTTAGGAGAGTACCCATCACCATGCTACTCATATGATCTATAGGGAGAGTCTCGTGAACTGTAGTCTACCATTTTTCTAGTCATCTTTGATCTTATTCTTCTTGCAAGTATATCATGTCAGCTAAACCAAAACATAAACACAACCAACATACCTCATTATAGTTCAAGGGGGGATATCTCATCTGCAAGATCAACCATATTAGTAAAATACATGTATACACATGATCATAGCAGTATATAAACATCCTCTCAATCATCACCCCAGTTACCATGCATGATGTCACAACTACAACACATACTAGACACAATGCATGCACAATAACATATAGACAATGCCATGCATAATAAATGGATACACAATTGTCATCCATTCAAGACAAACACATCCCAACAATAAAATCATCAAATATTACATGTAAACACAACTATAACAATGGCTAATGCCACACATACATAAAAAACACATAGACCACAAGCATAATAAATACATATGAAATCGACATGTATGCATGATAGACACTTTATGCCCATCCAGTCCAAGGGTTGAACCATGCTCTGATACCACTCTATAACCACCCTCCTTTGACATTTAGCCAATCTAACCAGTTCTCCGGGGTAAACATGTGACAAAGAGTTACTATGATATTATTCAACTCCCCAAGTATAGTTAGGGAAGTGGAATTGAAAAACCAAAACCAAATTGACCATCATGAGGAGCTGCAGGAATCCTAGAGGCTAACCAACCACTCCAGGTGCCCAACCCCTGAGTTAACTTCCCTTCTTAATGAACTATAGCCCTAGTTGCTCCCATGAAAATCCCTCTATTCGACTGAAACCCTCCATTCGCTCCCACAACAAGGTCTCCATGTGACTGTAATATTTTTCAATCAGTTCTATGTTAGCGACCCCAAATATTGTGCTACTTTTTTAGGGCTAGGACTTAGGCCTCTGCACGGAACTTGATGAAATTCTCAAAAATGGTAAATAAGAAGAAGAAAATTCCTCTAATGAAAAAATGAACAAGGAATTGACCTGAATCATCCTAACCATGATAAAATTTCGTTAAACACATCATGAACATGTAATGTACTATTCATAAAAACACATCTGAACATAGGGACCTCATACTTATCTGATAATCATCAATAAGGTCTTATGCCCTCT
Source organism: Pinus taeda (assembly GCA_000404065.3). Lineage (NCBI taxonomy): Eukaryota > Viridiplantae > Streptophyta > Pinopsida > Pinales > Pinaceae > Pinus > Pinus taeda. Next base: position 18,703 of record APFE031236145.1, on the reverse strand, counting down.
CACATTAGTTCCATTATCATCTATTAGGTCGTTTATTCATTAACATTTCATCTACTAACCAAAACATGATGAGATCCATAACTCAAGACGGTCATAAAACCATACTTATAACCATCATATAACCAGATAAATAACAAAAATATAACAACCATCAAAGCCATATAATAAAAAGTACATGTACACATAGAACATAAGAGGAAAATAGCTCTTATTAGCATATTAGAATCCAACCAAAGTCAGAGACTTCCATGTACCACCCGACCATAGATTGGGTTGAACCAAATATCTCTTTCAGCCAATTACCCCTGTGAATGTGGGATCTTGTGGAATAACCAATAAATAATAAACCTAGGGTTTCAAGAGGCCAAAACACCTCAACCCTCAACTAGTGATTCCACCTTATGTCTAGACATCACTAACCATCACCAGATCGGTCTCTATCCAAGTTGTCTAGGGCTCGTGAGAATTTATTCCAACCCGACTTCCAGGACTAGTAACTCAACCAACAATTGTTGTTGGGATCTAGAGCGTTTATCCAACCAAGGGTTCCAGGACTAGTAACTCAACCCACCAAGGGATCCAAATAATTTGTCCAACCAAGGCTTCCAGGGCTAGTAACTCAACCCACCAAGGGATCCAAAGCATTTGTCGAACCAAGGCTTCCACGACTAGTAACTCAACCCAAGTTGTTACAGGTCTTCAAAGTGTTTGTCCAATCAAGGCTCTAGGAACTCATAACTCAACCCATAGGCATAAGGAACTTGAGAACCAACCAAACAAAAAGGTAAAACCAAAAACACCATTGCTATCCAGGAAATGGAAAGGCTAGTCAAGACCACTGTCAATGTAGGAAATTCTCCATGCCAATGACATATCATAACCAAGAAACCACATGCATGCCAAAAATAGCAAGGAAATCATACATGCAACTCACTACCTACAAGAAAAACCCACTGTAGTTGTCGATCCCGCTGTCCTCTTGCACTTTCCTACTTTTCCTTTGCCTTATTGCCCTAAATCTCAATTATGCCACACTCCTCCAAGAGTTCTCTAAGAAAACTCTATGTGTCAAAGAGTATGATAGAGAGAGAATAGAATGAGAGTGCCAAATATTGAACTCATAATATATAACACTAAAAAATGTTGCCCATTGATCCTCAAAATCATTTTTATTAATGGGGCTTCTATTTTCTTCACTTTCCATTATTTTCCTTCAATTTCCTCCTCACATGCAATATGTGACCTTTCATCTTCCTTTTCTCATATTTTCCATTTTTTTCCTTCAATTCCTCCTCACATGCAACCTATGACCTTTCATCTTCCTTTTTCTCATATTTTCTGTTATTACCATAAATAAAATCTAATAAATGCCTCATGCATTTCCAAAGCCTTTGCCATTGCCTTTGCCAATTTCCATAACCATTAATTAATCAAAAGTGATCCTTGTCACTATGTTTTTACCCAACATTGAGCTTGGAATACATTTACCATGACCTTGGTTATTATTTTTCCTTTATTAACTTTATTACATGGATTTTAACTTGAGGTTGTTACAGACCCCTCCCCCTTACGAGAAAACTGTCCTCGATGTTCAATGAGACCTAAAACCAAAAATATCGTTGAAAAGCAAAACATACTACCCATGGAGCTTTATAACTTATCTCGTTGTAGTATTTACAATGCACAACTTGCTAAAAAGAAAACCTGACAAACATAACAACATGACACCCATACTGCTTATTGGAGCTTTATAACACAACTTGTTTCAGTATTTACAATGACAACCATATATAAAGTTGTACATATACCAAAATTGTTTTGCCTCAACTAGAAAATAATGAAGGATGCATATCCCGCATCTGATCAACCATATCCCATGTAGCTTCATCGGGACTAAAGTTCTTCCACTGCACTTTAACCTGCTTGATTTCTCAGTTCTAGAGCATGAGCATCTTTCTTTGCAAAATGCACTGAGGTTTTGGATGGAATTGTCCTTTTGGTTCCACTAGCAATACAAACCAATCAATAACATGATTAACATCTTTCACATATCTTTTAAGCAATGAAACATGGAAAACATAATGGAATGTCACTATTGGAGGTTGTGTGAGTCGATAGGCCACTAGTCCAATCCTCTCAAGGGTCTAAAAAGGCTCACAATACTGAGTTTCCAGTTTCACACACTACCCAATCCTCACAAATCTCTTCTTGGGTTTGAGGCGAAAGTACACATGTTCCCCAACCTAAAACTCCTTAAACAAATTTGCACTGACCTACATAAATTTTCTATCTGTCCTATGTTACCTTTAGATTCCTATTGATTAACTACATTTCCTGTTCCATCTTTGCCAATATGTCTGGTCCTATAAATACCCTATTCACTGGATCACTCCAACTAATGGGAGTATTACAACTCCACCCATAAAGTTCCTCAAATGGACTCATCCTTAGTGACACTTGATACCCATTGTTGTAAGCAAACTCAACTAGTGGAAGATACTCCTCCCACTTCTACTACTGATGCATCACATACATCCTCACCATGTCCTCCAATATTCTATTGACCCTCTCTGTTTTTCCATCTGTTCATGGATGATAACTTGTGTTGAAGGCCAACTCTGTACCCAAACCTGCAAATAGCTCCTTCCAAAACTTGGAATTAAACTTAGCATCTTTTTCTGGCACAATATTCTTTAGAACAACATGCAATATTACTACATCTCTCATGAATATCTATGCTACATCATTAGATGAATAAGTACACTTCACTGGAATGAAATGTGCTACCTTTGTCAATATGTGCACCACAACCTTGATAGAATCATGTTGACTAGAAGTCCTCGAAAAACCTGTAATGAAATCCATGGAAATGGACTACCATTTCCACTCTAGAATCAAAATTGGATGTAGTAATCCACCTGGATGATTACCATATGATTTTACCTATTGACAATCCAAGCACCTAGCCACAAAATCTGCCACTTCCTTCTTCAAATTGAACCAATAATAGAACTTATTCACCACTGTCAATTCCTTCTAATATACTGGGTGACTTGAATATGACTTAACGTGAAATTCCCTCAAGATAAGCTTCTTGATCTCATTATTGTTGGACACATCAATACTATCCATAAATCTCACCAAACCACCCACTTTGTGATGATAATCCACATCTTGATCTTGATGCCAGAGGAAATCTGAGTTAGAGGTGATCTGGGATGGGTGACCTCCTGGGAAGTCCTGGTTACCGGGTGCAAGCCTCGGAAGTGATGATTGACGCTGTGTGATTCATTTCACTAGTTTCAATCCCATTTCTTCACCCCTGTGAGCGTCACCCGATGCAATGAGTGCTAAGTGGACTATTCAAAAATCATGAGAAATTAGTCAGTTACGACTACCTCTCATGGAAATGGTCATAGATGAATGGCTTACTTAACACAGTTTAGTCCCAAAAAATGATATCTAATATAATTCACTGTGAAAACCCCCAATACTTAAATCAACTGTATCCTGCTGTATCCTACACCTAAGCTCTCTATACCTGTCATCATGTTGGCCTTCCTATAATATTTTGATCCTATAAATCCATCCCATTTGAACTCATAGCTATTATATGATTCATTTGCACTCTTCTACTAAGAGCATCTTCCACCCTGTTCTCTTTCCATTTAATGTACCTAATATCAAAGTCAAACTCATTGATCATGGCCAACCATATTGCTTTCTTGGAATTCAAATTTGGTTGGTCAAACAAGTACCTCAATCCACTGTGATCACTCATCAATACAAACCTCCTACCAAGAAGATAGTTCCTCCAAATATTCAAGCATGGATGATCGCTGCCAATTCATGATCATGTGTAACATAATTTTTCTCATGCTCATTCAATTTCCTTGATTCATAACATATCACCTATCCCTCATGCATTAAGAATCCACCAATTCCTCTCTTGCAAGAATTTGTACACACCATGAACTCTTTATCCAATTCTGCAACCTTTAGAACTAGAGCATTTGTCAACAATTGTTTCAACTTCTCAAAACGCATTGCACATTCTTTTGTCCATTCAAATTTCTTACCTTTCCTTTGCAATGATGTAATAGGATAGAAAATCTGTTAAAAGTTCCTGATGAACCTCCTGTGTTAACCTACTAACCCCATAAGTGACCTTACCTCATCCACATTACTAGGAGCTACCCCTTCCATGATAGATTTTATCTTTTCCATATCCACTGCTATGCCTTCCTTGAAAACTACATGCCCCAAGTAATTTACCTTTGTGTAAAAGAAACTACATTTTCTAATCTTGGAATACAACTGACGTTCCCTGAGAAATATCAACACTGCTGCTAAGTGTTCGACATTCTCTTCCTCATTCTTAGAATATATCAATATATCATCAATGAAGACAATAAAAAACATGTCCAGATATGGATGAAACACACTATTCATCAAGAAAATAAATATATTTGGAGAATTAATTAATAAAAAAGGAACTACAAAAAAATCATAATTCCCATACTTGGTCCAGAAAGAATTCTTGTATATGTCCTCTTCTTTAATGCGTACCTGATGGGTATCTTGATCTCAAATAAATATTTGAGAACACCACTGCTCCCTTCAACTAGTCAAAAAAGTCATCAATCCTTGACAACATATACTTTTTCTTAATAGTTATCTTGTTCAAATGCATGTAGTCAATGCATAACCTGAGAGTAGCATCCTTCTTCACAAACAACACTAGTGCACCCAAGGTGATACACTTGGCCTGGTGTATCCCTTGTCAATCATTTCCTTCAACTGAAACTTCAACTCTACTAAATCTACTATGTTGATCCTGTATGGTGCCTTTGATATTGGTGCTGCCCATGGTACTAACTAAATAGAAAAGTCCACTTTCTTGCGGGGTGGTAACTTTGGAATATCTACAGGAAATACATCACTAAACTGATTTAGAAATGGGTACCTATTCAATACATATGCATCCTCAACATCCTTACCTTTATCATTGGAAATATATACTACAAATAACACACACCCTTTCCTACGACTACACTTTGATTGCATAGATATCACCATTCTAATTGATGTTTCCTTACTCTTACTGTGTAAGATCCTTTGTTCTCCACTGTCATCCAAGCACTCAATAGCCTTGTCATAACAATCCGCCTTGGTCCTATGAAGATACAACTAGTCCATACCCAACAACATATTGTATGACCCAATGGAAGCACATTCAAATGTGCTGAGGCAGGCATACCATTCAACTCAAATGCAAAATCTCTTATCCAAAGATGAATTGCACTAAACACAACTATGCATGCACCTCTTTATTCAAACCACACTTATTTTGTCATTTTCTACTTTACAACTCCTTATTTATGCCTTAAAACTTCTGAAAGTATTTGCTATGTCAGAAGAGTACCCATCACCATGATGCTCATATGATCTATAGGGATAGTCTCATGAACTTTAGTCTACCATTTTTCTAGTCATCTTTGATCTTCTTCATCCTGCAAGTATATCATGTCAGCTAAACCAAAACATAAACATAACCAAGATACCTCAATGTAGTTTAGGGGAGGATTTCTCGCCTGCAAGATCAATAATATTAGCACAATACATGTATAAACATAATCATAGTCATATATAAACATCATATCAATCATTATCCGAGTTACCATGCATGATGTCACAACTGTTGAAATATGTAACTAGGTTCGGTCTTCATAATGGAATACATAATTGTGATATTATGTATTTAATGAAAATAGAAAATTAAATTGATTGTTTTTGTTCTTATTAGCATGGGTTTCATGCTCAAAGGAAATTTATTTTTAGGTCAAGCACCTGTTGAGTGTTTCTGGGTTTGTCATAAATTCAATTGGATCATTGTCATGTATTGAAGACCCATTTGGGTGTGTTACATAATGTAAAGAAAAAATTATTGAGTCAAAAGACCCTTGAAGGCCTCATCATGGCACAAAGATCAAGTCAATCTACATGAAGGGACAAGTTGGTCTCAAGATAGCAATTTGTACAGCTCACAAGCCTATAAATAAGAAGGAATTTGACCTCATTTTCACACTATTGGGAACGGGATCCCCCAAGGATAGTTTTGGGTCAAATTTTGTAATAAAATAGTAAAGTCTCCGCATTTTTTTGTTGCAGAGCGTGAAAGCGTCATGAGTCATAAAGGGTTGTCCGCCCTTATTTTTGTAAGGTAAAGTCAACTATAAAAGATCTACCCATGGTATGAGGACCATGGGATTGTATAAAAAGAGCTAAGTAAGTAAGCTTTAAGCAGTAGCAAGGAGTTTAGATAAGTCTTGGAGAGTCATAGCTCTAAAGTAAGAAGTCTAAGTTTTGGGTCGTACCGTAGGTAAAGACTCTGCAGCTGAGTACGTGGACCCCTGCAGCTGTGTGCGTAGGATGGATAGAGTCTGTAATCACTTGAAGATATCAATAAAGAGAAGTATTTTTCAAATTCTGAGTCTTTGTTCCGGTTAATGCATCTTGTTGTATTGTTTATGAATTTCATTTATAATTCTTATATGATGTGTGAATGTATGTAATTATGCTAGTTAAGTGAACACAAGTAAGAACATCTATTTACATAGTGCTAATTATGATTGTTTAATAAGATAAGTAAGACACATAGACTAGTTTGGGAACCTGCATGGTACGCTGCCCCAACAACGCGAAAGTACCTGAGCAGCAGATTAGGGCTATGCGAAGGTTAATCGTACCTTTTCACGAAGGTACTGAAGGGTAGAATAGGGGGCTGGTTTGGCAAGCCATAGAGATAAGTAACCTATGTGAAGGAAGAAATAGAAGGAATAATCCGACATCACGACCATCTCAGGGTGCAGAAACTTGGTTCCAACATCCCCCCATACTGCTTCGGGTGAGACTTCGGGACGTGTCGTGCGGGATGATGCCAAAAGGGCCAGTAGTGTAGGGATTTGTTTGGCTATATAATGTTGAACCTGGGTCAGGTCCCCTCAAGCCAACAATTAGTTCCATTGCCGATACTGGAATCTGCATAAGAGATGTGTGATGTCGTATCACTAGAATCCAACTAAGAAAGAGATCATAGACTAGTTGGATAGGAAGATCCACGAATTTGCGACATAGGAGAACAAAAACTCGTGATGGACAAAGGAACAGTGGTTAGATAGGTACATTTATATAGAGATCCATAAGATCTTTTTATGCTCCTTTCCAGTTGAGCTATATGAGTGGATCCCGAAGCTAGAAAATATCCAAGGAAGGTGGAAACTTGACAATCCTATTGTTTTGACCCCAGAGCTGGTACAAATATTGGAAGCATCTAAGGATAAGATCACCCATGTTGTTGATAATTGGCTCGATCATGTCATCAGAGGATTTGTAACTAAATTTGCGGTCGATACCTCAATCAGCTACAACAAGGTGGAGCGACTCTTTTTCAAGGGACCACGAGGTAAGTACTTGAACTCTTTGAATACTTGGATTAAAATGTTATTGTGTGAAAAACGGGTTATGCAATTACTTTGATGTTTGGAGCTATGCAAAGCAGAAAAAATTACAAGAATGAAGGAAGAAAGGGTATTGAATATAGTCCATTGATTTCACCTCCACGAGGTGATGAACAAGGGATAGTGTAGGTTTCTTCACGAAGTGCTATTCAGTTAATAAGACAAAGATTCCTGCGATTGCCACCTCCACCCACACCTCCATCAGCTGCAACTTCACCCGTAGCACCTCGATCTCCACCGCAGTTCAGTATGGCGAATTCAGTGAAGCTGCCTTTGTTCAAATGCTTGGGGAATGAGGACCCCAACTAATTTTGGTTCATCGTGAAATCCGTATGGGAAGCTTAGGGTGTTACAGATGATCACATGAAGAAGGCGACTTTGGTTAGTGCTCTGCAAGATCGCGAGCTAACCTCGTATATCAAGTACTCTAATGATAACCCGAATGTTGGGGTAGGAAAAATCTAGACAACAATGAATAGAGAATTCAGTATTCCTAAATTTGAGGCACAGTCGATTATGGGGTTCAAGGAAATCATGATGCAACTAGGTGAGACACCTTGGGAACTAGATCAGAGGTTGAAGTGTAAAATCTACAAAGCTAACATGAACTTAACAGAGGGACATCATCGCGAGTGGTTTGTGGCTTCACTACAACCACACCTAAGGGTTACACTGTCACAACAAAAGATAACAAATGAAGAAAAGGCCTTGGAGATTGCAATGAGATCACATGAAACACCAATGCAAGGTCCAAATATGGGGGTTTAGTAGATCCAAGTGTAGTTGAAAAATCTTTGCCTTGAGATGCAAAGCTTGAAGCAGGACAAAACAGTTCGACCAGAGGTGCACGAAGAGGTATGTGTTGGGCCGTTAATATGTCATTATTATTATCACTTTTGAACGTTTATTCCACCTATTTCTACCATTCTTTATCACATCATTTATCATAATTTATCACAATTTATCATATAATTCTATTTTATAATTATTTATGCTCTTATGGATCAATATTATTTCTTCTCCTTTATTTTTAATAAATTGATGATTATGCATAATTTTACCAATGATGGTTAATTAATAAATTGGTTGTGACATCACTCACCATTTTAGCCTCCAAAGATATTTTCTAGATTGAAGATTTGATCATTAAATGTGCCAACTTAGAAATTCGTTGGAATAAGAAGTGACAATTTTTTATTGAATGGATCGGGCAAATGGAGAAGAATATGGAAAATCCGAAACATGGGTTTTGTTCAGAATGGACCAAATTAGTTTTTTTATAAGTAGTTTTCCCAAATTCAGCCCATACTAAGAGAAACAGAAGGTTCTCTGAAGACGTTTTTTTTAGATTCGCTATGTGGCCGTTTTCCAAATTATCTCAGCTGCAATGCCAAATTCGACATGTTCCTGTTGAATGATTGATGGAAGGATATTTCAGATGTGACCTTTCTTATCAATTTGTTGAGAACAATCCAATTTTGTAATGAGAATCATATTGTAATCATCTCTGTTGTAACTGCTCTCTACTCTCTCTCTATTTAAATGAAAAAAGAGATCAGAGAAGGGGATTCAGAAGGGATGATTGATTATTCATGATGGAATAGATTATGAGAGATTAAGTCAGGGATTATTAGAGATAGGATAGGATAGAATAGGAGGAAAGGGGGATTGTTGCATTACCATTGTAATTCTCAAGGCTTTTGTTGTTGTAATGATTTCACAATTAATGATTAATAAGTAAAAGGGTTGTTGTTCATTCGCCTTATTTGAAGTAGCCCAACAACATTCACTGGCGGCTAAGGGCCCAGCCTCTAGTGGATTAAGCTGTTGGTCTGTATTATATCTTTACAATTCCAGTCATGTGATGATTTGATTTAATTCTTATTTCTTTGAATCACATTTCTTTACAGTTTCATGTTTTTACAGCGTGCTATTCTAATATTTTATGAAATTGTTTTATTGCATAAGTTGTGATTGAATCATGTGGTTGTTCCTTTCCATCATAACAGAGATTATTATCCTTTTCAACTTATATTTTATGTTGTTCATTTCAAATATAAAGCTGCGCTGTTCATATTCAGACTTTGATGTTCACCACATATTGCGGTTCATTTCTATTGAAATAGCTTTGTTGTTCATTCCTACTAAATAAGCTTTGTTGTTCATTTCTTTCCTGCAAGTATTTGGTTTTTCTTTTAAGTATTATTGCAATGAGCATGTTTATTCCATTTCTGTTATCAACATCATTGATTTATCATTTCCAGTTAATTGCTTTAGTGTGGATTGAAAGATCAACAACTGTAAAGAACATTGACTATAGTTGTCTAAGTTCTCAGATTAGAGATCTTGCCTATGATTTATTTTCATTTGCATCAGTTTACAGGGGAGAGAGTTATCATTACTGAGTCCTCGACTGATGGTTATTTGAGTGAATGATTTAGTTCAAAACATTTCAGTTTTTTGTTGTTCCGATTAGATTTTGTTTTCAACATTCATTTACTTTTGCATTTTAAGCATTATACTGCAAAACATTACTCTTGAGCAAGTGACCACCTCAGACTGAGTACACTTTTGAAATAAAAAATCGTCCCTAGGTTGACAATTAATGTGAAGATAATTAGGAGTTAAAAAGATACCTTTTATCGCCCAACATTTTGGTGTCATTGCCGGGGAGAGTGTAGCCATTTCTAAAGAGTAGTGTGCATCTGATGAGTGTCTATTAGGAAAGAATTGGGTATTCAAAATGGAAGATAAGAACCTACGTACAGAGCATGTAAAAGCCCTGCTCCCCCGACCACTTTCCAATAGGATTGTTAAAGAAATTAGGATGGAAATAAATGTTTGAATTTTTGTGTGAATGACTAAAAAAAAAGATAGAAATTTTGAAAAAACAAAACTCATTATTTCACTCAAGTGGTGATGTAAGAACCACCTATTTCACTAACCAATTGATAGGAACATTTGAAGAAGGAGCCTCTAAATAAACACATGAAGAACATCTTCTATTATGGTAAGAAATGGCTCACATTTCTACTTTTGAATTCCCTATCAAAGATCTAGGAGTGACACAAATGCACATAATTCCCTCATCTTCTCTACCAAATTTTCATGGCTTGAAAAATGAAGATCCAGATGAATTCTTAATTGATTTCGAAATAATTTGTAGAGAATATGATTATTGTACTAATGATCAAAGGTTGAAAGTGTTTCCTCTTACTCTAAAAGGATGGTTCATGAGCATAGGTGGGAACTGCATCCAAACATGGGATGACATGAAGAACATATTCTTGAAGAAGTACCAAGACTATTGCAAAGCCAATGAAGATATTTTCGATATGATACAAGGGGAAGATGAAAGCTTGGAGGAATATGTGGAGCGATTTTGATACAACCTTCAAAAATCAAAGCATAAGTATTTGGAAAAAGAGATCTTAAAAACACTCCTTCTTAAAGGAATCAAAGATGAATTTTTAGAACTCTTAAATCTGATAGGAAAAGGTGATGTTTATCAGTTGTCATATGACGATGTTTGTGAATTGTGCATAAGGCATTCAAGAGGAATCTCCAAGGTTGTTAAGAATTCTAGAGATGTTTGTTCTTTCTTTTCCAAATATGCTACAAGAACAGGAGACATAAGAGCTGAAATCAATGTTTTATTTGAAAATTTTAAAGTTGATTTTATTAGCTCTCTAAGTTCAAAATTGGATGCTTTGCAGGTTTAGAAAAATCAAGAATTTGATGAATTGTTTTGCCCTCATTGCCAAAAGGAGCAGCCCATAGATATTTTTTCTTCCTTGTCTAGGATGGAAGTATCATTTCAAAGAGATGAGAAAGCTGCAACAAAGTCAAAACTATGGAAATCATGGCCTACAGGTATGGTTCAAAACACTTCTTCTCCATTCTCTTACTTGCATAATCCATTATGGAATACTAATGTGTTAGGGCAGCCATGTCAGTCTCAATATAACCACCACCAATATTGTCTACAAATTTGGCATGGTTCATCTTATGATTGCACGATTACTCTCCCTCATCTTGTAGCACAAGCACGTCCTCCATATTCTCCACCAGCTCTTCCACAACATCTTGCTTGCCTATCAAAATCATCAACTCAACTCAATCATCTACATCTTAAAAATGCTCCATTCCGTACACAATTTCCTGCTCAACTCATTCCACATCCTCACTATAATAAACTAGTACAACATGCTTACAGTGTTGAACTGAAAAATTTACCCACCCTTCCCACCCATTCTATCTCACATGCGCCATTAGAGAAAACTCATATTGAGATTCAGAATGTTTCAAATTCAAAAATTGTAGAAGTTATGGAAGAAAATGAAGTTTCTTCTAGTATGCATCAACAAGTTGTTTTAAAAGCTCAAGAACTTCATGATATGATGGATATGGGAAATCAAGAAAGTAAAGGATTTATTGAAGATTGGTTTCACTCCATCACTTGTTTGCAGCATCACCCCATACTTCAACAATTTTTGACACCATCTTTTCAAGGGAAGTTGGCTTGTCATACCCTAATATTCATTAATATGCATTTTTCAAATTTGGGTATGTACATATTTGAAGCCTTATTTCGAAAATGGTTCCACTGGAAGTACTCTTATACGTAATCATATTCATTTTTCAAATCAAAATAGGTTAGTGTAGAAAATAAAATAAATAAGGAAATAAAATAAACACATTTTTTTATGTAAGAATAATGTCTTTTATTGCAACATGCTGTGAAAATCAACATTGGTGATAAATGTTTTAATCCATTTGTGTATGTAGATAAATTAAAATGGAAATAAAAGTTCTACAAACACTCATATTCATTTTTATCACCAATTTGAAAAAAATGCTTGAATATCATATATTTTGGCTTGTGGGCTTGATGAAATTTCTGAAAACACAGCCGGGACAGTCATGTTTTGAGGGACCAAAAGAGAATATTTTTAAAAAATATTTCTATCCTAATTATCCCTTGCTATCTACTTTCCAACCCAATTTGAATCAGTCTATTTGGATTTGAAACGAAAAATTTAGAACCAAAACATTGACAAAGGTGACTAGCGGGCAGCTCAGGAACAAAGTTGGGAAAGCTGATTTTGCGAGGCCTAAATAACCATATTTTTAAAAAATATTTCTATGGTAGCTTCCCCTATGAATATAGTTTACAAGGAAATTTGAATCACTCATTTTTGATATCGTATGAGGAAGTTATGATCAAAATACTAACTGTCTATCGTAAATCAACACTCTTAAAACTCTGTCTTTCTGGCTGTTCCTTAGAGTATTTGACCTATCAATTCTTCTTGTATTCAAAACCTGGTTCTATTGGAGATAACTAATTGAATCTAGTTTCATTTCCAATTTGAATCATTCTAATATGACATCAAATGAAGAACCTAAGCTTAACATATCCATTGTTATTCTAAGTGGGGTAATAAAAAATGACTATGTTATGTAGGTTGTTCTAAGTAAAATTGATATATCATATCATTGAATTTTTAAAATCTATTTCTATTGTAGATACAACTTTGAATTAGTTGTCATCTAGCTTTGGAATCACTCAATTTGGACGAAAAACAAAGAAGTTGTGATTAAAACACTACAGGTTAGCATGATTGGCCATTGCTCTCCCGCAAGTGACAAATAAATTTTACTTTGTTATTTTCTAAGTGGATTTGTTATACATAGTAACTACTTGTTGTTTTTTTGCATAATTCTTAGATTAGGGGAACCCGATCACCTCTCTTTCTCCATGATTTAATGTTTTATTGTAGGTAGACAATCATTTTTTGCAGGTCCTAGGAGAATAAAGAAGGTCAATTTATGGACAAGCGATTCTTGAAAGAAATTTTAATGAAACAAAAAAATTTCATCCAATTCATTACCCAACAGATTCATAACAGAAGCAATGAAGAATTGATTTCCATTTGAAGATTCATGTCTTGTCACTGCTGCCAAAACACTTTTCAAAGAGATCATTTTTTTTACATAACATCATAGTTATTGTAACTTAATTTATTTATTTACATATTGTTTTTAAATAAAATGTTCTTTCTTTTCTGATTTCTCTTATATTTTGTGTTTCAGGTGTTGCTTCCTTCAAACCTCAATCCATCCTCAGCATCAATGCAGTGAACAACTATTTTGTTTTTGTGTGTCTGCATTTCATGATTGTGCATTTTCGCCATTCTTTTTCGAAGGAACAACACTTCTGCACTTTCGCATTTTTTTTGTTCCTTTCCGAAGTAACAACACTTCTGCATTTCTGTTGTTCATTTCCGAAGGAACAACACTTTTGCATTTTTCTACATTTTTTCTATTCCTTTCCAAAGGAACAAAACTTCCACATTTTTGTTGTTCCTTTCTGAAAGAACAACACTTCTGCACTTTTGCATTTTTTCTGTTCCTTTCCGAAGGAACAACACTTCTGCATTTTTCGTTGTTCCTTTCTGAAGGAATAACACTTTTGCATTTTTGTTGTTGCTTTCCGAAGGAACAACATTTTCGATTTTTTTGTTGTTCCTCTTAAGGAACAACACTTTTTCGCATGCATTTTTTTATTGTTCCTTTTAAGGAACAACACTTTTTTTGGGTATATTTTTGTTGTAGTTCCCTACAGGGAACAACACTTTTTCACGTGCATTTTTTTGTTGTTCCCTACAGGGAAAAACACATTTTCGTGTGTATTTTTTCTTTTTGGTGTACATTTCCTTTGTTGTTCCCTACAAGGAACACCACGTTTTTGAGTGTTTTTGTTGTTCCTTCAAAGGAACAACACTTTGGGAGTATTTTTTAGAACAACCCTTCCTTCCTCTTGTGGGATTATTCTTAGTTCATCTCAATCACATTTCACTGATTCCCTTTCATGGCATGAAGTACACTAATTTTATGAGGACAAGAATTATGGATTCTATTGAAGCAAGTCAATATCATTCACGTTATGATCTTTATCAGGACAACTCCTTGATGATATATTATTTTCAAAATGGACACAATTATTTATATACTACTTTATTACATTGTTTTCTATTGTACATGATATTGATTGATCATCTTAATGCCATGCTGGTTCTACCCTTCCTGGTTATGATCTTCTCTGTCTGTACTAAATGAGATTATGGGTATATTTTTTTTATTGACAGGTTGAACTTCTTCCACCATCTCTACTCTTAAGGAGTACTGAGCCTCCCTCTTTTTATCATAAAAATGTGTAATAACAACAAAATTTTGTTCGTAGATGGAGGATAGGGGGTCTCATTACGAGCCAACTTACCATGTTCATAAGGCTGTAACAAAGTGACATTCCCATTATGGGCACCACACCAGGGTTATGATCCATTGGATAGCCAAATTATCCTTGGAACAACAGGTTTCATCACAAGCCAGCCTGATCACTTTTGCTACATCCCAGTGAATGACAGTGTGGTTATCTAGTTACCATGCCAGCACACTGATCTCTTCTGTAGAACAACACTAGAACTCTCCATTTCTAAATTGAGGATCCTGGCTCATACGAGGTAAAAAGCAACCCTGCCGAGGCTATGGATGCCTGCTGGCAGCAGAGGCTCTGCTTATGGTATTGAAGTTATATCTTATCATCAATTATTAATATAATACCCTTTTCTTATTTTCTTTTTTTATCAGAAAAGTTATTTCCTTAATTTTTTCCCCGTTTTGATGTAATATACCTTTTTGGAATATTCCTCAAACCCCAGCAAAAATCCAACCAAATACGTGCATATGATATAATAGCCGGGAAGCTCAAAATGAAAAAAATAACAGTGGTGCAACATATAATAATGTAAATATGAAATATAAGCAGATACTCAAGAAATGCAGCAAGAAATGTTAAGACATTTTATTATACTGAGTAAATAGAATGAGTACAAGAAGTGATCAGAAAGATGGCACCTTGACTTGAACAAGGCAAGTGAAGAAATACACTCAGAATAGCAAAGAATGGCCTCTCTCAGAACTGCATGGAAGCTGCTGGAGAACTATCGTGCTACTGTTGCTGGTGGAAATCAAATGAGGAATTGAGGCTGTTCCCCTCCTTGAAAAATTTTGAAACTCTGGAATTGGGCTCTACTTAAGAAACCCAGAAAAACCCAGAAAGCTTTCCTGGAATAGCTGACCCCCGAAAATCACCCCCTTGGGGTTTTGTGCAGTCCCTTAATGCTCTGCACTACCACTTAATGAAACCCTCTAGAAATCTACTTGAAACCTTTGTTAAAACCTCCAATATGCGAGGGATGATCCCTTGCTCAATCTCCCAGCACAAATTCTGCTGCAAACCCTCAATCCAGAACTCCTGTTAGAAGGAACTCCATCATCCCTCTCAAGCCTGCTAGTCATCTACAGTGCTCAATCCTCTTGCCAACTACCAACGAAACTGCTGCAAAAATATTGATGGAAGTACCTTGCCTTAGCAGGCACTTGAAGTCCCTAGGGGCTAAGTGTGAGATCTCCGAACGGAGACACTCAATGCACTAAACAGTGCTGCAGACTAGCTAAACAGCCAGCGTACTCATAAGTCTAAATGACTAGCTCAAATGCACATAACCGAATGCCAAAATGAGGAAGATCTTCTCTCCTTTATAGCCTTTGTCTCTCTCAATCCCAAGGCCCACCTTCTCCAGTGTAATTCTCCTCTTGCCATGTGTTCCTTCCCTTCTGCGCAGTCCCTCCAAGTGTCTGAGTGGGCTCCATATTTGCATCCCCCTTTGGCCCCCTTGGCTTTCCCTTTAAGTCACAACATTGTGCTACTAGGAAGTGAATTTTATTCTATTGGTGAGTCATGTCCCCTTTCCTCACCTTTTTATTCATAAATAATTATAGAAGGCAAAAATAAGAAAAATCGAATATTCCAATTAGCCATGGCTAATTAGGAATATTATAGTCTCCCCTGGCAAATTTTTGTTTGTCCTCAAGCAACTGAAGTGATGGATGTTGCAAGAATTTCTCACTCTCCCAAGTGGCATCCTCATCCGGAAAATTCTTCCACCTCACCAAGAATTCTCGGACCGTCCTGCTTCACAGCTGCCTCTCCCTAGTATCAATAATAGCCTCTGGCTGCAACACCAAATGCCCCTCATCATCCATGGGTGGTAGCTCATCTGTCACTATCGCCTACTACCCCAATGCCTTCTTTATGCATGATACATGAAAAACATTATGAATCTTGCTGCCTTGGGGTAGCTCCAACTCATATGCAACCTGTCCAATCCTGCGTATCACCCTATATGGCCCGTAAAAGTGGGGCTTGAGCTTCTCAACCGCCTTCTACTTCAGTGACGACTGTCGGTATGGCTATAATCGTAGTTAGACCATGTCCCCTACCTCAAATTATCTCTCCACCTAACCTCTATCAGCATACAACTTCTGTTGGTTCTATGCTATAGCCATGTTATCCTTGAGAGCTCGGAGGATATCCTAACTCTCTTGGATCCAAATCTTGGCTCTTGGGGCCTTGCTAATCCAAACATCATGTCAACAAAAGATAAAGGATGATGCCCATACAAAGCGTACAATGGTGACATACCAATGGACATGTGATGTGTAGTGTTGTAGTAGTACTCCCCTAGATGCAGCCACTTCAGCCATGCCCTCTACTGCCCACTGACATAGATATGCAAGTAGCCCTCCAGCCACTTGTTAACTATCTCTGTCTGTTTGTCTGTCTGTGGGTGATAATTGGTACTCGGTGTCAACTTCGTCCCCACTAAATGAAAATGCTCCTGCCAAAACCTGCCCATGAAACGATTGTCCCTATCACTGACAATGATCTTAGTAAGACCATGTAACCTAAAGACCTCTCTAAAGAATAACTCGGCCACCTGTGCTACTGTGTAGTGTGTGGATATGACAAAGAAATGTGTGTACTTTGTCAGTCGGTCAATGACAACAAAGATACAATCGTTGCCCTGTACCATGGGCAACCCTGTGATGAAGTCCATGGAGATACTCTCCCATTTCCCCTCTGGAATGGGAAGAGGCTACAATAAACCCGCGGGATGGCACTCTCGGATATGTTGGAGTATGTCCTCCTTGAGGCCCTTCCATGAGAACCTCTCTTTGGTGGCCCTGTAGGTTTTGGTAAACCCCCGATGGCCGGCCAATGGTGAATCATGTGATGCCTGGAGTATCTTCTTCTTGAGCTAAGATCCCTCAGTCAAGAAGATCTGATCCCTATAGTAGATGATCTCATCGACCACCCTGTACCTGTCATCCGCCACCTCCCCATCCAAAACCTCACGTGCTAACCTATCCTTGGAGTACTCAACTAAGATTCGAGCCCTCCAGTCTGTGTCCAAGTTCATAAGATACAATGTGGCTAGTTTACTTGAAAGAGCATCCGCTACCATGTTGTTCTTACCCTTGACATATTTGATATCAAATTCATATGCTTGGATCTTGCTGATCCACTTCTGTTGCCTCTCCTGTAGCTGCTTCTGCTCCAAAAAGAATCTGAGGCTGTTGTGATCAGTCCTCACCCTGAACTTGTTACCTACTAAATACTACCAGAACTTGGCCAATGCATGCATGATGGCCAGCATCTCCTTGTCATATATTGAGTACAACCTCTCGTGCGGAAAGAGCTTTCGGCTCTCATAGGCTATAGGGTGACCTCCCTGCATCAATATTGGACTGATCCCCTCTCCCAATGCATCACACTACAAAACAAATGGTTGCATGAAATCTAGCAATGCAAGCACTGGGTAGCTACTCATAACCTCCTTGAGCCTGTCAAAGGCTTGCTGTGCTGTATCCGACCAACTAAAAGCCCCCTTCCTCATCAAATCTGTCAAGGGTGCAGCAAGCTGTGAGAAACTCTTGAAAAAATTTTAGTAGTAAGTACAAATGCCAATGAACCCCCGGAGTTTTGTCATGTTTCTCAGCTCCGGCCACTCTCTAATGGCCCTGATCTTCTCCTTGTGGACTCTCACTCCATCCACCCCTATGATGTGCCCCAAATAAAACATCTCCATTGCCCCAAACTCACACTTGGAGAGTTTGGCATAGAACTGCTGCTCCTACAAGATATGCAACACTGTCTCAATGTGCTGGAGATGCTCCTCCCAAGTCCTGTTGTAAATGAGAATGTCATCAAAGAATACCAACACAAACTTCCTCAAGTGACTACAGAAGATGTGATTCATGCAGGACTGAAATGT